>CAUYPK010048114.1:0-24147 GCA_963574355.1 Loris lydekkerianus
TTTTTTAAATTGCATATATTTTTGACTACATTTATTTCTTGTTCAGTGGTTGTAAAAGCCTTTTGTTTTTTTTTTTTTTTTTTTTTTTTTTTAATGCAGGTGAGAGAGAAAAATAAACTGTTCTAAAAATGTGATCATCAAATATTTGGAAAATAGTAGTACTTCTTTTTTGTGTCTGCAAAGTTATGCTTGCCACAGACGGTCTGTTCCAATGCCTGCTTACTTATTTTATAGAGACATTGTTGAAGAATCTGCCAGACTTTCCTGGGCCCGAAGCTGCAGGCAGTGGTATCAAGTAGTTAAATTGGAGAAAATAAAGATCCCCAAACCCTGATGTGGACCAGCAACTAGGTGGACTGTGTGGCCTGAAGGGAAGTCATGACTAAGGACGAGACTAAGAGAAAAATCAAGCATTTTCAGTAAGAATTGTGCATCCTCAAGAAATTGAAAGGGTGCTACCAAAGATCTTCCTTGTAAAATAGCATTTAAAAACCTGGCCTTGTTCCTAGTTGATTTTTTCTTTGTCAACTGTTGACTTTATAAGGAACACAGACACATGGTGCCCCAGTAACCATTTTTAGTGCATGAACAAAATTGGGAAATAATCCTCAGAAGGCCTTTGTTTGTGGAACTTTTCAAAGGAGTGCTATGTATATTATTTTTAATTTCTGATTTCAGAACACTGCAGCCATAAGCTGGGATTCAGAAGGGGAACTTTAACTTTTGACCTATGCTGTGTAATGTACGGGAAGGCAGGTGGTTTCCGCCTGTAAAGCATTGAGGTTTTTTCTTTGTCTCCAGACTCAATGAGGTGTTACACAGTTTGAGCCCTAGAAAGCACCAATCAGAAGAAAGGAAAGAGAAAATAAGTTAAATGGGTAACCTTAACCCCTGCCAGGCTGAGAGTCAAATAGAAAATAGTTTCCTAACATAGAATTGCTGAATATGTGCACTTAAACTTCTTTTTAAACATTTATTTTTATTTTTTATTAATTTTTTTTCTTTACACTTTTCAAATCGAAATACATTTTTGGGAAACATATGAGATTTTGATATGTGTATTCAATGTGTAATGATCAAGTCAAGGTAATTGGGGAAATCCATTGCCTCAAAAATTTATCCTGGACATTGCAATACTTACAGCTATTTTATAACATATTATTAATCATTGAACTATAATTTTACTGCTGTGTTGACACTAGAACTTATCCTCCCTACCCAACTCTAGTTTTATACCCATTAACCAACTTTTCTTCATCCCTTCCCAGATGCTGGTAACCACCTTTGTGCTCTCATTAAATTTGCTGGTTTATTATTATTATTTTTAGCTCTCACATATGAATGAGAATATGTGATATTTGTGTTCCTGGGCCTGGCTTATTCCACTTAACTTACATAGTGCCTTCCAGGTCTACCTACCTTCTGCAAATGACATGATTTCCTCCTTCTCATGGCTGATGGTATTACATTGAGTAGATAGACCACGCCGTCCTTATCCGTTCACTGGTGGACACCTAGGTTGATTTCTACATTTGGGCTGCGATGAATAGTGCTACTTCAGTAAACAAGAGCATGTGGATGTCTCTTTAATATACAGATTTCTGTGCTCTTGGGTATCCACTCAGTGGAGGGATTGCTGGGTCACATGTAGATCTATTTTTAGTTGCTTGAGGACTAGGCCAGTCACAGAGGTTATGTAGGATTGTGTAATCAAGATCTCTTAATGCTATGATCAAAGACTGCAGTTCTCTATAGGATATCATAGGACTCCTTAGTGCTATGGTTGTTTTTGTGAAGATATAAATTGAAATAAAAAATGGAAAAGAGAAAAAAGAACAAAAAGCTGAAATTCCATCTAAACTATTGACAGTAGGGATTTGCAACTAGGAAACTGGGTTGAGAAAAACAATCTTTAAAAGTTCTATAATGACCATCATATAAAGGTCCATGTTAGACAAAAAATAATTGCAGGGAAATATTTTCTATCTTAAATAGCAAAATAATTTAGCCCTCAAACTCCTCCAACTTCACTTCAATTTAAACTATGGGAACCCTAAATTGTTCTAATTAAAGCCTGCCATTAACTTTGAAATCTCAACTTGGCATAAAAAATCTGGCATAACATGACATTAAATATTTTTACCCAGTCATAAATTATCAAATTACTTTATGAAGTGTTTTTCACCAAAACCAAGATGAGCTAAGGCAATAGATGGGTGAAGTGATCTGTATGATTTTTGGTAAGTGTATTATGCAATCGCAAAGAGCAATTTGTGTCATTTATTTTTTAATTGGGGAAGAAAGTAAAATGTTCCTGCAGTTTCTCGGTGCAGACAGGATTCTAGAATCTCGGCAGTTGGCAGGGGAGGCCGCCTTGGAAATGCAGGTGGTGGAGGAGTAAAGCTTCAGGCTATGATGATGAGTACTGAGATAGAGGGAGGGTGAAATTGTGAGGGCCTGACTTCCTCTTGTCTTCAGCCCTCCAGCCACTTCCAGTTAACCCTGACTTTCTTAACTTGACTGAGGTCTTCAGCATTTTTCACTTTTTTTTTTTTTTTTTTTTTTTTTTTTTGAGACAGTGTCTAGCTCTGTGACCCTGGCTAGGGTGCAGTGGCATCATCACAGCTTATTGCAGTCAGACAATTATTTTTCGAACATCTCCAAATACAAGCTCCTTTGAGAAACACAAAGGTAATAGTGGTGTTGTGTTACCTGGATGGCATATAGCATAGCTAAGGGTAAAAGACATACATTTGTATATGAAAAATAGATCTAAAACAGCATAATGTGCACATACCTAAGAAAGGCTGTAATGGTGTTGCTACCACTGGGAAGGACACACCCCCTTGCTCACGTAGAACAGGCTGCGGGCCTGTGACATTTCCTTAGCAAGAGGTGATGGGCACATGGCCTTGTGCAGGGATGATTCTGTTCTGGGCTCAGCATGACTGCCTTAGTTGTGGCCAATGCCTCCCGGCATGGCCCTCAGGACAGCTCCCAATCTGCTGCTGCTCAGACACCAAGGAAGGAGCAGGCATCCTTCTGCTGCCGCACAAAGTGAGATGGCCACTTGTCCGCAGAGTGGATCACTAGCTGGGGACCCAGTCTCAGTGTCTCTGTTCTCAGTGACCTGAACCATGCATCTCTTCCTGTGGTGACACTCATCTGCCTTTGAATCTTGACCCTACTCACATTGTATTCCATCCTGCAGACTGACCATCCAGACAGCAGGGAGATGGGCCGGGGCATGGGTCCACTCTATCCCAGTAGCCTGGGAGGAGGTCGGGCGGAGGTCAGGAGGAGGTCATCTTTGAGCTTAATGAGGAGGGTGAGGGCGGATTTTGATAAATAGAGAAATGGTCAGAGGCCACCCCCAAGTTATGTGTTTGTCACACTGTCTGGAGAAAAAGCTGGTCTGGGATGGAGAATTTCTATAGCAAATCAGTGGGTTGAAAGGTTAAAAAGTAGAACAGAACTGAGATGATGACATTATAGTCACCTTGAAATCAATCCTCTAGATCAGTCAGTGGCAATAGAAAAAATACATTGGGGAATCATTTTCAGAAAACACATGCCCAGTTGCCACTTAAGGATGTCAAAGGGAGTGTATGTTTGGATTGAGAAAACTCCCCAGATGGATGCCTACACACTCTGGTCATAACTGAAAATGCTTAACCGTGGGTGCAGTGTGAGTCCTCACCCCTCAAAGCTGGGCAAATCAGAAGATTGTCAGCCTACTCCACCTTGAGCAAGGCAGTGGGAGTTCACGTTGGACTTGTGAGCTGTAGAATGTGCACTCAGTAAGCTTCCCAGAAATACAAATAAACCACAGTGGGAGGATGAGGAGGAAGAAGGCAGGCAATTCAGGGCACATGGCTGTTGAAACTGTTAGTATTTTCAGGGACCCAATTAAGGTTGTAGCAGCTGGGATATAAACAAAGAGAAACAAACAGATTTGGAAGATGAATTAATGTTAGAACGGAGGGTAAGTAAAGTTCTTTCTGAGGATTGGAGCCTCTTTATAGAAAGAATTATGACACCATTATCAGAATCAGTCACATTTTAGGTGTGTTCAGGTAGAGGAAAGAAGAGTGATGTAAAGGTTAAGATAGAGTGTCACTCAGACCTGGGTTTCAATCTTGGCTCAGCCTCTTAGAAATAGCTCAGCCTCATTGAAACAGAACTCTGCTATGATTCAATGTTTCATTTATAAAATGGAAATATAATTGTATACCCCTCATGGTGTTATTGGGTTGTGTTAGGATTCTCCAGAGAAATGAACTATAGAAAAAATAAATCCTTTCTTTCCTTCCTTCCTTCCTTCCTTCCTTCCTTCCTTCCTTCCTTCCTCCCTCCCTCCCTCCCTCCCTCCCTCCCTCCCTCCTTTCCTTTCCTTTATCTCTCTCTCTCTCTCTCTCTCTCTCTCTCTCTGTCTGTCTCTCTCTCTCTTTCTTTCTTTCTTCATCTATCTATCAATTGAGAGAAATTTACTATAGGGAATTGTCTCATATAATCACAGAGGATGAACAGTCTCATGACCTGTTGGGTAGTTGACTCAAGAACCAAGAAGATACAAAGTTTCAGTTCAAGTCTGAAAAACCTTACAATGGGTACTGCATTACTTTCCTAAGGGGGTAAAACAAAGCACCACAGACTAAGAGACAGAAACAACAGAAATACCTGGTTTCATAGTCCTGGAGACCAGAAGTCCAAGATTAATGAGACAGCAAACTTGGTTCTTTCTAAGGGTGTTGAAGGTTACAAGGACCTAGTCATATTGATTAGGAGTCCACTCTACTGGGTATAACCTCATCTTGACTAATTACATATGTGTCCAACTATTCCAAAAGGCTCCTATTCTGAGGTTAGGACTTTACTATATTAATTTGGAGGAAACACAATTCAGCCCATAACAGATACTATTCTTGTCTTCAAACATTTAAAGCATTGCTTAGGAATGAGCTGGTTTTGTGTGTGTGTGTGTGTGTGTGTGTTTATGCAAAAGGCAGAAGTGAGGTAGGGAGAGAGGAAGGCAAGGGAGGAGAGGTGGGAACAGGGAAAGAGAAAAAGAAAATATCAAGCAGGTACAGAAGGAGAAATTCTCAAGGGGATACTACATTGGACACTATCTGGAGATGTTTGAGATGGTCACAACTGGCTTCTGGTGGGTAGAGGTCAGAGACACTGATAATCATCCTGAGATTCATCGACAGCCTCACAAAACAGAGAATGGTCGAGCCCAGATTGCTGATAGGGCTACAGCTGAGACACTTTGTGCTCTAGGACATTCAGAACATCATCTTCCTGCATAGTAGAGAGTTTAAGGGAGTGTTTTTTTAACACTCAGTGCACACATGTGAACCTATTGTTAAACTTAATGACACATTTAAATTATGTTGTTAAAAAAAAGAGTAAAAAAAAAATAATATGCTTAACCATGCTTTGAACTTGTTTAGAAAATAATTTAATTAATGATCTTTAAAAATTTTCATAGCGCATCAAAGATATTCTCATGGCACACCAGTTGAAAATCACTAGGTCAAGGTAAATTATTCTAAAATGTCTTCCAACAGCCACATTTTCTGATACTGACTTTTCTTAGAGACAGTTATTTAATTTAGAATTGTTTCTTTTTTTTTACACTATGAAATTGTGGTTGTAATAACTAATCCTATCAGCTTTAACGCTAATTTATTAATGAAATCACCTAAATCATCTTGATGACTGATACTTTTTCTGATGTTGAACTTTTATCTATTCATTTCTTCCAGTAGATTCATAGGCGGTGTGTTAGATACTTTTCTAGGTCCTAGAAATACAGGTGAGAATGAAAGAGACAAAATCTTCTGCCTTCATGAAACTTAACGTTCTAGCGGAAGAAGAAACTATAAGTGAATGAATGAATGAATGAATGATTACCCTTCCATAGCAAGTCAGGGGATGACAGGGTCTGGAGACAAAAGTAACTCTGGCCTTTTTTTTTTTAGCAAATATATGTGAGAACAGACGCAAAGAGGGTAGACTCCACAAGTGCTGTGATGCATCTGGGGGCTCCTAATCATGTTGCCCATTTTTCTATATCACAAAGTGTTTCTAAAGTTTTACAGATTTCAGAATTTCTCAGATTTTCAAGGAAAGCACATTTCTGGGCCACAGTGAGATTCTTCCTTTCATCTCTTTTTTTATTCCCCAGTTCTACTGATAAGGTAATTACAGATGATGTAGCACTGGTTACAAGCTCATGTTTTAAAAAATCTGTAATGAACAAAGGAAGGAATTGTAGATTGACAGATGTTTGTTTCGACTTATTATGAAAAATTGTATGTATGCAGAAAAGAAAAGAGGAGGTGGTATAATAAAACCAACACCTTTTTCCAAGTTTTGGGCATATTTTCAAGTAATTTATATAAATGTGGCCTATAGAATATATGGGATTATCACTCTTGTCTGTACTTTTTTAGAGGTGAAAATTAAAAAATATAATAACATAAGTAAAACCTCCTCTCAGTTACAGCAGGCTTATATGGCTGCTTGGAGCCCTATGTTTAGAAACCTTTTTGTCATCAAAACCCAGGTATTACTAGTAGGGACCTGGGTGTCGTCTATGAGAATGAATTACCTTCTTGCCCTTGTGTAGACAATGACATTATCTAAGGAAAATCATGGACCTTTCTATTACCTTGATAGTTAGGCTTTCTTTTAGAACATTTTCCCTGCACAAGGCTACTGGGAATGAGTGTGCTGTGACTTGGTTTTATTTGTGAATAATTATTCAGAGTGGGAATGAGGGAGAAAGATCTGACAGCAGGATGTCGCCAAGTGCCCCTTGCTCCCTAAGGAAGCCCATTGGCCACTTAGGCTGTCTTCTCTGTGACCCCCCATAAACTACAGAGTATTTTTCTCTCCAAGGGTTTATGGCAACCTGACCTCTACAGTGGAGTTCACAGAATCAAGCAGTTTACAAAGAAACTATGCTTCAGGAGCAATACGTGCTTTGCAGGCAAAATAAATGTAATTACTGTGAAACTTGTATCTAGCAAAATAGGAATTCTTAAGCAAAATATGAGCTATTCTACTTGTTATTTAATAGTTACAAAATTTAAAAAAAAGTAAAGAGAATGGATATAATCCTAAATGAAACCTTAAAAAAAATTGATATATGAGACTATCTGAAGGAAGTTTCTGTAATTACACGAGAAACTTAGTTCAAGACTTTCAATTTCCAGTCTTTCAGCCATAAGCATCAATAACGTACATAATAATGGACTTAACTGTCAGTAACAAATGTTTTTAGTACATCTTCTCTCACTTATGGAGGCACTGACCTTTGCTGTAGTGGGAAGACTAAACAGTTTGCCCTCATTCTTTGGTCTAAATACTATGGACAACTATACACAATTCAAAATATTCCTCATCCAGAGTCCGTTCCCCACTCCATTGTCACAGTGCTCAATTTCTTAGTAATGTAGGGGAGCCACTTTATTCTGCATGCTTGGAAGTTGCTACTTTGTGTTTGGGAATGAATTACACATCAAGAATGGCATGAATAGCAATTATCTGTGTTATTGGCCAACTGATAATCACGTGCTCTAAAATCTGTACAAATAACATGAATATTGGGACTGATTGCACAGCTTCCTTGCTAAGACCAAAATTAACACCATCTAACAGCCATTTCATGGCTCTAAAGTGAAAACCTTTACACTATTTATCTCCAAAATCTTCTGAGGAGACTTTTTTTCCTTCAAGATTATTGGCAGGTAGAAAATAACAGCATTGGGCATTCAAATCATAGGTGGCTCATTGTCTTGAAATATAAGCAAAGTAGCATTTATATCAGTGTGGGAAAAGACTTCAGGTAGCTTAATATTAAGTCAGAAAAACTCTACAAGGCAATTTGAACAGGAATATAAGCATTCTGGTAACTGAAGTGTAAATCCAATATTTTAACAGAAATGCTAGAATTTTGGACATGGGGGACCTCAGAAGTTTTCTGGTCCAAGCACCCTATGCACAGGATTGATAATCCAAGTCTAGAGATGGTAAATGCCTCTCCAGAGGAAGGTCTGATTGCTCAATATGACTGCACACCCAATCTCTGACACCTGATGTCTTTCACTCTGATCACCCTTCTTCCCACTGATAGATCTGTGTAATGTGAAACAATGAAAAACTCACATCTAGATAAGACTTCTGAGGATATTTTTATTCTCAGTTGAGAAACTTCACTGAATCTGGAAGAGTAATTTTGCTCTTGCTCTGTGTGTATAGCACCCTTTTTGAGATACAATTCATATTCTGTGTAATCTATCAATTTTAAGAGCAAAATCCAATGTTTTTAGTGTGGTCATTAATGATATGCAGCCATCACCACAATCAACTTTAGAACTTTTCTGTCAAACCTCCCCCTCCCCCCAAATTCCCTATACACATTAGCAATTATTTTCCAATCCCTTCTTTCCCTACAAAACTAGGTGACTAAAGTATTTTCCTTCTCTGTAGAATTGTCTTCTGGACATTTCATAGAAATGAAATAATATGTGGTCTTTTGTGGCTAGCTTATTTCACTTAGCAAAATGTTTCAAAGTTCATCAATGAAGTGTGTGTACTTCATTTCTATTATATGCCACTGTGAAGCTGTGATACAATTTATTTAGCCTTTCATCAGTCACCAGACTTTGTATCTTCTATCCCCTCACCAGTTTTTGGCTACTATGGATAACGCCTATTAGAAAATTCATATACAGGTTTTAGTGGGGACTAAAGTTTTCATTACTTTTGAGTATAAATCTAGAAGCAGAATTACTGATTCTAACTATCATTCAACATTTTTTTTTGTGGGGGTGGAGGGCTTAAAATGTTTATTTACAAATCCAAAAATTTCAAACCTTTCTGCAAAGAAAAAGTTTGTCAGAAAGCACCATGATTCAGGAAGTATTGAATTGGAAAGAACTCCCTTTCTGCCATTTCCCAGGAGAAGAAATAGAGGATGGCGGTGCCCGTGGTTCAAGGAGTAGGGCGCCAGCCATATACCAGAGGTGGTGGGTTCAAAACCCAGCCCCAGTCAAAAACTGCGGGGGAGGGGGGGGGAAAGAAAGAAAGAAAGAAAGAAACAGAGGCAGGAAGAATTAAGTCATGATCTAATTACAAGTTTATTGGTGGCAGCATTAGAACCAGCCTTCGAACAAGAATTTCTCCTAGTTCTGTGCTTTGGCCAGCACATGACGTGTCATGAAGCTCAAACTACACTGGTGAGCATTTTACTGAGAAATTGATATTTTCTGATAATCAAGAATTTTACATACTAAAATATTTGTTTTAAATATTAATTAAATATAAAAATTAATTAATTATAATTCTTTGAACCTCAATTCCCTTGCTGTGTGAGTGTCTCTTTTATTTTTTCTTTATTAAATCTGACTGTGTACATTAATGCATTTATGAGGTACAGTGTGCTGAAGTGATAAACAGTGTGGAGTGCTTACATTGAACTGGTTCACGTGACCATCACCTCACGTGCTGATTTGTTGTAGTAAGACATTTCTACTCTATTCTTAATAGTTTTGAAGTGTATAATTTTATTATTCACCATAGGTGAGGTCCCACCAATTACCCTCCCTCTTCCTGGCCTCCTTCCTCCCCTCTCTTTCCTCCTATTCCCTCTTTATTTCTGGACTGTAGTTATGTTTTATCTTTCATATGAATATGTAGGTGATTATATGTTGGTTTCATAGTAGTTTTGAGTACATTGGATACTGTTTTCTTCCATTCTTGAGATACTTTACTAAGAAGAATATGTTCCAGCTCTATCCAGGCAAACATAGGGATGTAAAGTTTCCATCATTTTTATGGCTGCATGGTATTCCATGGTGTACATATAATACAATTTGTTAATCCATTCATGGGTTGACGGGCACTTGGGCTGCTTCCACGTCTTGGCAATTCTGAATTGGGCTGCAGTAAACATTCTGGGGTCTATGTCTTCATTGTAAAATGATTTTTGGTCATCTGGGTATACACCTAGTAAAGGAATTGCGGGATAGAATGTCAGGTCTACTTTTAGATCCTTGAGTATTCTCCAAACTTCTCTCCAAAAGGGCCAGATTAATTTGTATTCCCACGGGCAATGTAAAAGTGTTCCCTTCTCTCCACATCCATACCAACAACTGTAGTTTTGGAAGTAACCCTATTAGAGTTAGATGATATATCAAGGTGTTATATTTTGATTTGCATTTCGCTGATGATTAAAAAAGATGAGCATTTTTTTCATGTGTTTGTAGGCCATGTGCCTGTCTTCTTCAGAGAAGCTTCCATTCAAGTCTCTTGCCCACAAAGAAAAGGGATTATTTGTTCTTATTGATTAGTTTGAGTTCTCTGTGGATGATGGTTATCAGATCTTTTTTTTTGAAACATAACCTGCAAAAATCTCCCATTTTGAAGGCTGTCTGCTTTACTTACTGTGCTCTTGGCTGTGCAGAAACTTTCTAGTTTGATCAGATATCAGTAATTTATTTTTGGTGTTGCTTCAATTGCCAGTGGGGGTTATACTCATAAAATATTCTCCCAAGCTGATTTCTTTAAGCATTCTTCCTGTGCTCTCTGAAGAACCATCTGACTATTCCTTTTTTTTTTTTTTTTTTTTTTTTTTTTACAATTTTTGGCTGGGCATGGGTATTAACCCACTACCTCCAGTATATGGGGCCAGCGCCCTACTCCTTTGAGCCCCAGGCACCACCCCATCAGACTGTTCTTTGAAAGAGAAGCATCATTGCTCCAGAAATGTGTCAAGGTTTCAATTTCTCCATATCTTTTCATTTTCTGAATGGAGTCTCTTAAACCAAATAAGTTTTAATTTTGGTCCATTTCTTTCTTTTTCTCATTGGTTATGTTTGGCTCTCATGTTTAGGAAAACTTGTCTAACCAAAGGACATGAAAATTTACTCATATTTTCTTTAACAATATTCTAATTTTAGTTCTTAAAGTTTTGTCCGTGACCTAGGATCTATTTTGAGTTAATGTTTATGTATTCTACAAGGAAGGGGCTCAAATTCATTTTTAATTTCTTTCTGCATGAGAATACCAGTTATCCCATACCATTTCTGAAAAGACTGTTATTTTTCCATTGAACTGTTTTGCTACCCTTTTCAAAAAGCAGTTGAACATAATTGTAATGGTTTAACCTAGCTTCTGAATTATATTCTGTGGATTTTGATAAGAATTATGTAGAAATTATAGATCAGCTGAGCTGTATTGCCATGTTAATAATGTTACATTTCTTGTTCAGGAGCCCAAGATAATTTGCCCTTATTTAGATCTTTTTTAATTTTAACAATTTTTTTTTTTTTTTTTTTTTTTTTTGTAATTTTCAGAGCACAAATTTTGTACTTCTTTTGTTAACTTTTCACCTAAGGATTTGATTCTTTTGGATACTACTATAAATGCACTTGTTTTCCCAATTTCATTTTCAGGTTATTCATTACTAAAATATAGAAATAGAATGCTTTCTGTGTATTGATCATTATCACCTTGTAGTCTTGCTGAGGTTGAACACTTTCCTCTAATACCTTTTTAATAAATTCTTTAAAATATTATGTATTCAAGATTATGATGTCTGCAAGTGAAGACAGCTTTGCCTCTTCCTTTCTAGTTTTGAAGATTTTATTTAATGTTCTTGCCTAATTTTCCAGGCAGGCCCTCTTGTACCATGTTGAATAGCAGTGCGAGGGGCAGATATCCTTATTCAGGGCTAGCTTATTGTCCTTCAAGGACACCGTATCTCTGCTCTTCTTTCATGTAGGTATTTATAGGCATAAAGCTTCCTTTATGACGTGTTCTATCCAACATGTTTGGTAAGTTGTGTTTTCATCTTCATTCACCTCAAGCCATTTTCTAATTTCTCTGTAATTTCTTCTTTGACTTAATGGTTACTTAGGGGTATGTTGTTTACTTTCTAGGATTTTGCAAACTTTTCAAATTTCTGTTCATAATATTGTAGTCAGGGTAGAATACTTTGCAGGATTTCAATCATTTTAAGTTCACTGAAGTTTTTATATGGCCTTGCTTCTGGCCTATTCTGGAGAATGTCCCATGTGAACTAGAGAAAGTGTGTATGTGTTTTGAGGTAAAACTTTACACAATGAAATGTACATTTTTTGTTATTGTTGTTGTTTTTTGAAACAGAGTCTCACTATATCACCCTTGGTAGAGTGGTGTGGCAACCTCAAACTCTTGGGCTTAAGCAATTCTCTTGCCTCAGCCTCCTGAGTAGCTGGGACTACAAGCGCTCGTCACAATGCCCAGCTCTTTTTTTCTTGTAGTTGTCGCTGTACAGCAGGGCTGGGCTGGGTTTGAGCCCACCAACTCCAGTGTATGTGGCCAGCACCTTAGCCACTGAGCTATAGGCGCTGAGCCAAAATGTACAGATCTTATGGACACAATTCAATGGTTTTTGATAAAAGTGCACATTTGAGTAACTGCCACCTGGGTCAAGATAGTCAACCCTGAAATTCCCCTTGTGTCCTTTTCTGGGAAATCTGCGTCCGGTCCCGCGTGGCCAGCCATCATTCTGAGTTAGATTACCGTGCTTTCGTTTGCCTGTTTTTGTACTTTGAATAATTAGACTCACACAGTTTGAATTCTGATGTGTTTGGCTTTCTCTTTCACAGAACCTAAATGTTTTTCAGATTCAACCAATTTGGCTTTTAGTTTTCAGATTTGCTTTTGTGAACACAGCTGATATAAACCTGCTTGCACATATCTTTTGTATATGCATATCTTTATTTCTCTTGGATAAAGGTAAAGAAGAGGAATTGCTTCATCAGAGAGTAGGTGTTTCTTTCAGTTTTATAAGAAACTGCAAACATTTTTCTGACGCATTTGTACTATTTTACATTCCACACTGAAATGGATGAGCGTCCTATTTGTCCCATATGTTGACAACCTTAGTGTATCCACGATTTTCTACTTCATTTTAGTCTTTCTAGTAGCTGAGAAATGGTATCTCATTGTGGATGTAACACAAATCTCTCTAATGATTAATACTAATGAGCACTTTGATGCTCTTTTCAGAAATATATCTTCTTGGTTGAAATATTTGGTCCAGTCTTGTTTTCTATTTTTTATTGAGTTATTTGTCTTTTGATTTATAGGAGTTCTTTCTATTTGGGCTTGCAGACTATTTGTCATATATGCATATGTGTGCATATATTACATGTGTTCTTTACCTCTCTCTGGCTTTCCTTTATATTTTTGTAATATCATCTATTGACAAATCAGGTGTTTTTTTTTTTTAATTTAATGAAGTTCAATGTATCAAAAAATTTTTTTTGTTTTTATACTTAACATTTTTTTCTTCTCTATAAAAACATATTCTACACCAATGTTATGAATGCATTTTCCTATGTTTTCTTCTTGAAGCTTTATTCTTTTAGCTTTTACATTTAATCAAATGATCTATTTCAATGAGTTTTCACTGATATTAGGTAGGTCGACATACATTCGTTAACACACGTTTGTCCAGTTCTATGGAAATAATTTTTTCCTGTTGAATAACCATGGCACCTTCCCTGAAAATCAGTTGAACATGTATTCACACATGTTTTTTCCTGTTGCTATCCTGTTACACAGGTAAATTACTCTAGCTGTACACAATAACATGGCTGTGTGATTATTGTAACGTTATGTTGAATCTTGAACAGGACCTTATTTGAGTCCTCCAACTTTATTGTTCTTTGTCAAGATTTGTTTTGGCTGGTATAGATCTCCACATACTTTTAAATACACTTTAGGAAAAAAGACAGTTTGTATTTCAATTGAAATTACATTGACTTTATAGATCTATTTGGGGAGAGGTGACATTCATTAATAATGATTCATCAGTTTATAAACATAGGGAATTTTATAATTTATTTATATTTTCTATTCTTTTGTCAGTTGGGGAATCTGTTTGTCATTCAAGGCATCTTTCATCTCAGTTGTCCCAATTATTGGCATAAGCCACAGGACTCTATATCATCCTTTGGTTTACTGTAGTATCTGTTGTCATTTTCCATTTCTATTCCTAATGCTGTTATTTATGTATTTCCTCTATTTTTAACCCATCTTGATGAGTGTATTAATTCTTAAAAGCTTTTTATTAAGCCAACGTTCAGACATGTTCATACTCTATATTGTTTCCACTTGGCCTTCTGAACTCTTTGCCCAATCATGAAGAGAGCAGCTTAGACAGAGATCTCTGAAATTCAGAATCTCTGCTGTGTCATGTCTATGAATGGCATTTTTTGTTCCCATTGATTCCACTGGAAAGATTCTCACTACTATATACTTCAGCAATATCTATGAGGAAGATTGTATTATTGTTTAAAAAAGAATACTACCTACTCTGGGGTATGGTTAAGTATCTTTCTTTGCACCATTGATACAAGGCTTACCTCTTTGCCTTGTTTGGGCCAACAGAAGACACACACAAATTTAGCAAAAGTGTTATCCCATTCCTCTGTTCCCAGATGGTCTCTGACAGAAACCACACCAGCAGCCACAGCCCCAAGTAGAGGGGAGGTGGGCTGGAGTCTCCAGTCAACCGCCGTGGTGAGCGGGAGAGGGAAAAGCCAAATCAACACTAAACCCAACAATCATGCCCAGCAAAGCATCTGACGTTGGCGTGGGACTGTTGCCACCATAGCATGTGACCTCTCCTGTAGTCTGCTGTGACATAGGATTTTACATGGAATGAGGCCAGGGTTTTCTCAGTTAACTATGTGCTGTGTTCTCCATCTCTTAGAGCAGAAGACCCCGCTCTTCTGAAAACTGTAGACTTGCTGGCTCTTTTCCTTTTTTCCTTGAGTCTTAAGTCCAATCTAAGGGAGAGTTTGGGGTCATTTAATGAGATTTGAACTTTGATTTATAGGAGTTCTTATCTACCTATTAATGCAAGCAACTGGGTTTGAAAAGAATGTTGCTTCTCCAGGACAATTTAGCTTTGGGTTGAAACCAAGTCTAGAAGATTAATCTTGTAGAAATCTCTTTGTCTAAGAATTACAAAGAAGTGAAAAAAAAAAAAAATTACAGTGTAATATCATATACTTTCTTGAATACCACTGTGTTTTCCTAAAGATAGTGCAGTATGAAAGGAAATATAAAATTAATAGATTTTCCAGGGAAGCAGTTTTATCTATAAAATGTAGAGCACATATTTAGTGTACAAACAACTTAGCTACTGTCTGTTCAAGGAACCAACTCAGCTCAGAGTATATATTTCCCATTCACGCTGTTTTTTTCAGCAGGTACTATCCTGCTTTTTTATTTAATAAGGAAGAAGGTAAAGAAAAATAGAGTTTGTGGGAAGGTTTCAATATTTTGTCTTCTAAATTTAATAAAAAAAATATTCCTTTAAATGACATAACTGGTCACCAACTCAGCTGTGTGTGGGGTCTTGTACTGTAAACTGTAAATCTGGACACTGTCCAGTCATTCGTTCCTTAGTACTCTTACTTTCATCTTAATATGGCTGTTTCAAAATTTTTTTTTCTTTCCTTCTAATTAGCCAGTAATTCATAAAAGCATTACCATGAATACATATTTGATCTAATATTGATGTATTTACTACTTATAGAAAATCCTACTGTATCTCCTTAACTCTAATTTAATTTTTAAATTTTCTTTCATAGAATATGAAACGGCAGAGTATTACATAGGAACTATGTGATCTTTGGATTTTACTTATAGTTTAACAATCACAAGATTTGGGTGTTTTTGTTTGTTATTTTCTTGCTTGTCTTGACATGACTTACATTACAATCCTCACAATCTGATGAAAATACATCCACGCATTTCTAAGTTATCCATTTCCCAGGGTAATGTGTAGTTTACATTGTTTTTACATTAAGAAGGTGTGTTTAAAAACTCACGTAAATCAAATACATCTGGCTGTATTTTCTTCAACTTCTCCAAGATAATTTACCTCTGGATGGAGACCAACTCTTGAAATTTAATCTAAAAAGGGATTGTTTTGTGTAAAGGTTATGAACAAGAGAAAGGAGCAGAATGAGCTGTGCTTGCATGTGTGCCATTGTTTCCCCTGAAAACACGACAATGAGAGGGGAAGTTCACAGAACATAAAGCCAATAATGAGAGGAAATGCACAGACTCCTTCCCACATTCTCGCCCTGCCGCAAGTGAATGGGGCAGGAAGCTGGACGCAGTGTGATTACCTGACTGTGCCTACCTCTATGTGTGGAAATGTGACATCACTCATTGAGAGGGATCCCCTTTGCTAATGATTCCAAATCTGTTTTGGGCCATTTTTAGTTTTCGCTTAAAAACAACACCAAAATGGCCTGCTTCTATAAAGCACTCCTCAAAGAAAATTGCCACTGGCATAGAGGAAGCCATGCTCTTTATTCTATTGTTAAAGCAGAAGCTTGGCTTTTACAGACTTCAGGCACTATGAAAGCTTATATATAAATTAGTTTTTTTTTTCCCCTGATTTTATTGAGCAATGACTAATATTATCGTTATAAGTTCTTAAGCATGCAGTTCTCACTCAACTATGAAGTCTAACCCTAGGCAACCTGTTTATTTTTACTGATTCAAGTTATCATAAACAGTCAAATCAATTTGTTAATTGCCTATTTTGCAGCAAGAAAACTGGGAAAAAATATAAAATTGTTTAGGCTATGGTGTTCTCAACAGCAAAACTTGGGCAATGTTTTCACATGAAGGGATTTGAAGGACCACACCATCCCAGTAGACACCGGATATTTGTCTTCTTTAAACATTGTTTAGAAAATACATGCAGATAAGTTTTCAAGGTACACAGGGGCATGACCATGGTATATAATATTTACCATGTGATCATGCTCACAGTTCTATCATCAGACACTGTGGATTTCCGATATTGCATGAGGTGAGAGCAGGAGGTTTGAGGAAGGAGAAAAAATTTATTTTGTCTGGTAGGAACAGACAGGCAGTGCAGAGGCCAGAGTCTGCCAAGGTTTTTTTCTAGGGCAGTTGTAATATCTCCTTGGAAATGAAAGACAGTTACTTCCTGATTCAAACTTGTACCTAGGAAACATTTCAGTTTCCTTTTCTTTTCCTTTGCTCTTGATATTTAATAAATGTTTTAAAAATACCAGCCTATCTTGCAGTCGTAAGACTTGGTTCAATTTTACATCAAAAATTTACAGGAGTATTTCAGGATGAGCAGCAAGGTGATAACAGGTGATCATGAGTTAAGAAACTCCAGATAAGGAAGGAACTTACAGCAGGATGCTCCAGGAGGCTTCTGAGATGCCTCTTGCCGCATTGAGTCTTGTTCCAGTAATTTTCACTGCTAAGCTCTTGACTTTCTCTTTTTCCCCTTCATTTTAAGAATGAATGCCTTTCTTTTCTAAATCAAGGGAAATAGTTAAGTGGGATCTGTGGGGCCCAAGCCCTAGAGTCAATGACGAGAGGACGCAGTGTATTGTGCTGAGTTCAATTTTCAAGAAAGGAAAAAAATGATCTCAACTCAGGACGCCATGTCATGTGGTATTAGGATGACTTTAATTTCCCAAGAAAGATGCAAAGGGATTTTTTCACCAGGCCTACACAAAATTGTTGATTTACGTGATTTGTCTTCAGAACTGTGTCTTTCTTTATCATCTCCTTGATGCTTGCAGGGCCCTGTCTGTGAGTTTATTTTGAATCTGCCATTCTAGACAGTATTGTCTGTTTTAACTTATTTCCCTTTCTTTTTTAATCCCCCCAAAATGTGTCAGTCTTATTTTCCATTCTCCTTCTGCTAAGAGTCTGATACCTTGTCTAAATAAACTTTGAATTTTTAAAGGGTGCTTTGTGCTTTCATCTACAGTGGGTAATATGGCAGAGGCAGTAGAGACTTCTGTTCAGAGGGACAGTGATCTAGTGGCATTAGTTTCTTAATTAACTATCAAATTTATGCTTGCATGAGGCCCCTTGGAAATCTAAGTGTGCAGAATTCCTTCTTCCCATTCCAGGACATTTTGAAATATGTATGCATTCAAATCACCCATGTCTGAATTTATATTTTAGGAGGAATCGGATGTAACTCACTTAAATTGAAGGACTGATTTAGAATGTGGTTCAAATTCTCACTCTCCACAAATATGCTAAAACTCTAACACTCCAGAGTGATCGATGGGCCAATTTCCAAAACTCGGCCAAAAATTCTTGCAGCACAGTTGGTTTATATCATTTGGAAAAAGCTACATAATAGTCGAGATTTTTATAAAACCACTGTTTCTTATCAGTCCAACCATATTTCCTTGAGAATGTCCATTAGTTAAATTTTTATTGGGCAAATGCTGAATATATGATTAAATTTTACAGGCACCAGTAAGTGCTCATTTTTCTTATAAGGGAGACAATTTTCAGCTACCATGTACTGACTTAGATTACTTTATTAAGTTTGAATGATGAATCTGAAATTTAAAAAATATAGATATGCTAAGGCATTAGGGAGATGCTTGGTCAGTGACACTGTTCTTTTAGATGCAGTGTATGAATATTTGAGATTTTTGAAATCCATCTTTGACTTATTGTTTAGTGAACATTGAGGTATAAACAGGATGATACTGAGGTATAAACCTTACAGTGGCCGAGAAAGTACGTTCCCATCTCATGGCTTAAACACATATTATAGGTGTTCAGTAAATACTTGTAGAAAAAAGAATGACCCAGAGAATCATAACCCTTTAAGACCTGATACCTCTTTATCCCAAAGCCTATTCTACTGACTTGGTTGGATGGATAAACTCACATTTGTTTCTCCACCATTGTTTCACCTGCCCTCGAAGTAGTGAAATGTGGACCTTCAGATAAGGGTGCAAATTAAATGCTCCCATCGGTTAGAAAAAAGCTAACAAGTACTGTGATCCATTTGGAGCAGGGCATCTCTTTCAGAAAAAAAGATCAGGAACTGATAATTTGTCCTAAGTGTAAGCATCCCTGGTGGAGCTTAGCTTAAAATACTTGATTTGTAGGATAATTCCTGAGACTAGAGTCAGTGCCTTGAGCCAAGCTATCTTGGTAGTTATTGCTGAAATAATCCCTGAGGAAACCAACATCCAGACTGTATGAGGTGGTGCGAAAGATGATGTCAACACCTTGAATTAAACCTTGAGTATATATTCGTGTGCTCCACCATAGAGAAAGTTTTGTTTAAACATATATGTAATATTACGTTTTCTTAGCCATACAGGTGAAAATAAATAGTCAAAAAATCATTCCATTCTTAGACTAATGACATTTCAGGATATGGACATACTTCTAGCTGGTATTAATTATGTTTTCTTTTCATACATGTGTATAAAGTAACTGGCAATGTACTTTTTTTTTTAAATTTTGTGTTAGTTCATTTGAGAGACTGTGACATATGGGGCTAAAAGATTATTATTTCTCTTAAGTATGGAGGAGCAATTTTTGTTTCAAATTATGGTGAAATAAATTTCAATATAATTCAAATACAACCGTTTAGATTTTTAAAATAAGATAGCATTCGCATGAAAAACCGTGGTGCACCATTACTGTTCTGTGCACAATATCTAGGAAGGCAGATGACGGTAAGTGTTACTCTTGACTTGGAGGTGGTATCTAAATAATTTCAATGCCAAGAATAATTCTCAGAAATGTGAGCATTAGTCAATGTATTTAAAAATCCATATACGGTAAAATTCATTTAAGAGAGACACGGGTATTATGAGTTATCCAAATTAAGTGTTAAAAAGACAACCTGCTTGGAATTTTACTTTGTTTTGTTCTCTCTCTCTCATTTGTTTTGTAATTCACCTGAAAGTTATTTGAAGAAATAATTTATATCTTTCAACATAACTTTGTCTTGTAAAAATATCCCTACTTAATCAACTATTCTGTGTGCTATGGGTAGAGATTTTCTAATATTTTCTGTTTACAAGTTTCTGACTTCATGTAAGATTCTGCCTTCAACTGAAGGCTCAGATTTATAGTTAAGAGCAGACAAGTGCCAATTAATAAATGCCCCTCATGTACCCAGACTGGAAGAGAATGTGATGGAAAGGGGAGTTATTTTTTTCTTCTTGACACTGTATGGATATTGTGTGATTTATTAAGGAATGTTAACTTTGTCCAGCCACATGCAGGGGATGTTTGCAAGTATTTGGAAAACTTAAGTATGGTCATTGACACCACCTTTTTGATTATGACCCTCTCTTTCACTACATAACTTATGACTTAATTTGTGATTTATGTCTCAATTTGAGCACCACTGAACTAGGAATTCTAAGAGCTTCAGGTCCTAGAGGGATGTATGTGACTTAAATCTTCCCCATAATTAGTCAGAAAAGAATATTTTGTCAGTGCTCAGGAAGCAACGTCAGGGTGGATGTTCTCACACAACCCTCAGAATAGCATGGAAAAGCTCCTCCTTGCACAGGCCTGGGCTGGCTGTGCTGCTGCCTGACCCTCACTATTGGCAGACCTGGAGGTGGGGTCTTGATGGGGACATCTGAGCCAGGGTATCGTGACAGGACAAGCTACAGAGGTGAACCTAAGCCAACCCTTTGTAAGATCACTGGAAATCAAAACTGGAATGATTACACTCAAACACCTCATCTCCAAATGCTCAGTGCAATAATTCAGTATTGAAAATGATTTTTGAGTAAGTTTCCAAGCTGATTAAGGACTCCTGCAATTTATTAGATGCCTGACATAAATACATGGGGCAGATGTTGTGTAAGACAAAGACCACCAGGAGGTCAAAACCCAGGGACGAGCAGAACCTGAAAATTTCAGTCGGAAGACAAAGAATCAGACAGAAAGGAAGAGGCAGAACTAAGAGATGGGGACAAAGAGGAGGGAGGTTGGTGCCCCCCTCAGGGGACTGATTATGAGGCTGAGCATGAGAGAAATTTCGGGAGAGAATGAATCGTTCTGCATCTTGATTGGAGTGTGGGTTATGAGGGTGTACACATTTGTCAAAGCTCATTAAAATGTTCATTTACGATCTGAGAATTCCACAACACATAAATTATGCTTCATTACAAAACACATTTAAAAATTTGGAGGACCCTAAAAGAGAAAATTGATGAATAGATTGAATTTAAAAGTAGGAAACATTTGAAACAAAAGCAAACAAAAAGTAAAAGTAGGAAACATTTCTAGTGATGTGCCACTAGGCACCCTCTTAGGTCTGTCCTGCCATCACTCACATGAACAGCTGTGACACGGATGTAAAGGACATGGTCATCAAATTTCAAGATGAAGTTGAACAGAGAAATGGCATATACATTAGTAGTTCCAGAGCCACAAAGATCTTGAAAGTGAAGAAATGGATTAAATTATGCCAGAAGAAATTAGTTTGACCTAAATTACAGCTTGCATATTTGAGGAGGGAGAAAAGGGCTGCTTCATAAATAGATGCATTGATCTATTAGGAAGTCTTAGGAATTGTAGTCTAGAAACATTCACTCTCAATCCACAGTGTGACCTAATCATCAGTGAGGCCCACATGGTCGCAGAGTGTGGTGTCTGAAGGGGCTTAGTAAATGTCATTCCCACTCTCTGCTCCCTCACCTCACCAGTGGGGTGGATGGAGGGACAGACCGAATGTAGACATCTTGATTCTGTGTCAAGGTTGAGTTGTGAGATTGTCTTGAACTCCATCCAGGATCTTACAGCTTTATTCACATGACTCCAGGAAGTTCTGGGAAACCACACAACTCCCACCTGAGGGACGGTACCATTACCAGCAAGTTCGACAAGGCACAGCACAGAACAGAGCATGCTCTCTCTGCTGGTCTCGCAGGAGAAAGGGCTGAGTGAAGGCTCACTTCTCCCGAAGTCACCAGTCTGAGCGGACAGCAACCAGGACTCACGTGTGCCCTAAGAGAAGAGGTGGGAAGGGGAAACAAAAGTGGTGCACAGTGGAGTGTGGCTCCACTCTGAGGAAGGCAGCAGGATGAGGGAGTGTTTCCAGCTGACACTGAGCTTCGTTATTGACAGGTTACTGACCAGAACCAATGGATGTGCAATATTTTAAACTGACACTGAAATTCCAATAGCCTTCTAAAGAAAAACAACTCTTGAAGATGTATATTTAAAATTTTCAAATCCCTTTATGAAAATAATGTAGACCTAGCCTTTACATTGAAAAAAAATTTTGATTGTGGGAAAAAAAAATATTGATAGTGGGACTATGGAGATTGAATGTTAACATTTTAAGTGATAAAAGTTTGAAGTAAATCTCTGGTATATGCAATTATATTGAATTTGAAAATTGATTTAAAATGTAAGGTACAGCTTAAAGTAAAAACATACAATCCATTTGTTAAAGAAAGAAACACCATATGGTGAAGACCAGCCTACTGTCAGCTATGACAGTTACTGAGATTCAGGTTTCAGACCAACAGAGAGGCCCACGGGGGAACAGAGTTGCTGGTCTTCCTGATAATGATGGGACTTTGGAACTTTGATCTGCACCTTTCACATCAGCTCCACAGGCTGCCTTGTTTTTCTCCCAGGAGGAAGCCTTCTCCCCTGTGCAGAATGATGCTGTCAGCCAGCCTACCTGGACGCATACAGATAATGGAAGCCGGGAAGAGTTGAGCTGGAATACCATAACGAAAAATAGGTTGACTGTTTTAAAAGATATCAATTGGACTATGAGATTAAGAAGAAATATACAGTCAGCAAAATTAGCAAAAGGAAATGACTAATATGCCGGGATGTTTCCTACATGTACACACACACAGAGAAAAATAACAGAAAATCAGGACCTGTGGAGGATGCACAGTGACTTCCTACAACGTTTTCTTTTAGGTATTTATGGAAGGCTGAATGAAATGAACACAGCTCTTATCCTGAGCAAAAAAATCTATTAAACAGGAAGAGCACTTACACTAAAATCACTGCAGTGATTCTCTGAACTCAGGGAAGGTGATAGGAATATTAACTGCAAACAGCTTCTTCCCTGTGACTTACTTTCTGCCTCCTCTGCCCTAACCTCATGCAAATATTGAGTTTCTCAACAGTGATGCTATTTTGATGGCATTTACTTTGGATGGGGGAAGGAAGATGAATCTTGTTTCCTTTTTACTTGTCCTCATTTTTGATTTAGCTTTTGGGTTTAGCTGCTATGGGAAAAAAACTTGAACTGAAGAAACAGGACTTGACACATGAGATCGATGTGTACAACATAATTAGAAAATACTAACTAAGCTACAAAACCTCACAAAGAAACCTGTACTGTATTCCCTGTGAGAGAGTGATTCATACTGGCATCTACACAATTAAAAATAATTTCTTTTAACTTATGAATGTTCTCAGAATTTATGACATGTAGAAAAAAATTAGTAGGTATGAGAAAATTGGCGGTTCAGTATGTTGGTGAGAAGAATATCAGAAATAAATCCTCCATCATGTCGTCAATTTGTGTTTTGTTTTGTTTTGTTGAGGCATGAGTTTGAGTTGTTTGTACATAATGTGATCCTGCTTCAAAAAAGAAAAAGCGAACAAATAACTAGCTGAGACTTGATTAAACGCCTGTAATTTTGCTTAATGTGTGATTATATGATGAGTAATTTTTAAAAATCTATTAAGAAAAACAGCATGAGAGTCTATTAATTTTTTTGGTAAAAGGGTGTTATGAATATTAGCCCCTTTACATAAATGGGTGCTTTTTGGTGGTTTTCTTGACATAATTTAAGTAGGTGCATGCTACATGGGTGTATTACAATTCATTTAAGTTAGACTTTTTGATTTTTTTTAAACTAAATCATAGCTGTGTACATTAATGCAATCATGGGGTACGATGTGCTGGTTTTATATACAATTTGAAATGTTTTCATCAAACTGGTTAGCATAGCCTTCACGGCATTTTCTTAGTTCTTGTGCTTAGACATTTATATTATTATTATTATTTTTGTGGTTCTTGGCTGGGGCTGGGTATGAACTGCCACCTTCGGTAGATGGGGCTGGCCCCTACTCCTTTGAGCCACAGGCATCGCCCTAGAGTCCCAGGGGTGGCGAACAAGTTCGACTACGCGCTCGGAGATCGCTCCTCAGAGGTCCCTCCTCAGAAGCAGCATAACAAAATCCAAACTTGGCAAAGAGCCACAGTATACAAAATAATGATAAGAGGCAAAGAACCGAAATTCA
>CAUYPK010048117.1:0-29414 GCA_963574355.1 Loris lydekkerianus
ATGTCATGCCACGGTGACTGGGAAAATGCCAGGAAGGCTATGTTGAATATTGGGATGAAAATGTGTCAAATGGTCTGTGAAGCTAGTGTATGATGCCCCATGATCATATCAATGTACACAGCTATGATTTAATAAAAAAAAATAAAATAAAATAAAAAAAAAGAAAAAGAAGAAGACTGTCATATGAAGCTTAATTTCTTCATCATAAATGAAGTAAGAGAAGAGAGGAAGATTCATTTATTTCGTCTTTGATTACTGGATGCTGGCTTAACACCGCTTACTAGGGATGAAACAGAGCTTCTAAAATACGCTCCAAAGTCCATGAGAATAAATCTATGCTAATCCATAGAAATGGTAATGCTGTTATGAAAGTGTTTCTTGAATTACACCCACAACATGGGATTGAGAATATCGGATTTCAGGAGATCTTGAACAATAAAAAATATTTCTATAAATGAAAATAGAGCACAAATTTACATCTTCTCAAATTAAGGATTAATTCATTTAGGCTGGGAAGGAATGTTAAGAATCCAAATCCCATCACCTGTGCTTTGTTAATATCAGACTATTATTGAAGGTAGCCATTGGGATAGTTAATATATATTTACATTTTCCTTTTGCAATTCTTTGCCACTTTCTGAATAATCAGAAATATTGCAAAATATGCGTAAACATGTTCTTCTTAATTAGCTTTCACATTTAAGAAATCTAGCAAATGATTTTTGGACAAACCTCTCTATACATAGCTCCAGAGATGGAAATAGAGCTATATATGAAATATAGTTATCTACATGCAGATAAGTTTATAAATGGATAACAAACAGATCTAAGTTTGCATATAAGTTATATACTTGTAAATGATTTTCTAAATTGTTTTTTAGAATTTGGATAAAGACCATCAAATTTTTCAAAGATAAGACAGATGAGTTTATAAATGAATATCAGACAGATCTAAGTTCGCATATAAGTTATATACTTGTAAATGATTTTCTAAATTGTTTGTTTTTAGAATTTGGATAAAGACCATCAAATTTTTCAAAATGAGGAGCAATAAAGCTCTCAAAACCATTAAGAAAGTCTCAGGCTTTCTTTTTACTAATGACTGTTTGTGTTTAGTTGGTTAGTAAATAAGTGAGTTGGGCTTTCTTTCCACTTTAGGACACATTTTACATTAGATAAGTACCTAAAGAGAAGATTAATACCATCTTAGGTGTGGTTGTTGAGATAACTTTAGAATTTCCATGGGTAACAGTAAGTAAAAGTGGTATGAGGAGTGATAATGTATTGAAGACGTCCTACATCCTTGAAGACATCCTATAGCCTTCATGCCATTAACTGTGCTTTACTCTCTATCACTTTGGTCTTTGCAAAATCCCATGATGTATTAAGTTGTATTAAATTATTTTCCATTTACAGGAAATTGACACTCAGAGAACTAGACAGGAAATAGGTGTTTTAGAGTTTGAGAAAAGAAATGTCTTTGTATATTCCCCAAGAAGAACTTTCTATTGAATCACTCACAAATCTATTTATAAATTTTCCTTTATCTTATACAACAGTTATACTATCTCTTATCTTATTGATATACTCAACAACTATTTTTGTATTGCCTTCTATATGCCAAGTACTTTTGAGCCAGTGTGGATACAGGAATAAAATAAACATGGAGCTCAATTCTAATAAAAGAAGACAAATAGTAAAGAAACATGTAAGTAAAATATGGAGAGTGTCAGAATACAATAGATTAGTTAAGGAAGTCCTTATAAATAAAGTAAATTTAAGAAAAGATAATTGAGATTTTGGTTCTATTTTATTTTTCATTGACAATAATTGTATACATTTATGGGGTAAAATGTGATGTTTCAATACAAACATAAACATTGTGGAAATATTTTGAAATATACATTATTATTAACTATAGTTACCATGCTGCATGATAGATCACCAGAACTTATTTCTTTTAACTGAAACTTTGTGTCTGTTGACCAACATCTCCCCTTTTCCTGTCCAACTCCTTCTCTTTCAGCCTCTGGAAACCACCATTCTACTTTCTACTTCTATGAGTGAGACTTTTTTAGATTCCAAGATAACTTTGAAAAAGGCATTAGCATTACCCATATCTGGGGGAAGAGAATTGCAGTAAAAGCCAACAGCTGGAATAAAGTCCTACAGCTTAGTATGTTTCAGGAACAGCAAGAATAAGGTTACTTCTCTGGTGTAAGGGTAGGGTGAGCTGCAGAGGGGTTCTAAGAGTCACATCCTGTATAGCCTTGAAAGCTCCCATAAGGCATCTGGCTTTGGGTTCGGTGAGAAGAATGAGGGTATAACATTCTTTGGCTTATTTTCAAAGGATCCCTCTGGATGCTACTATAAGATAGGCCTATAGGAAAGATAGCCAGTGTGGTTTATGTAATTCCTGTTCATCTAAGGTTTCTGATCCTCGGCCAACCTAATAATTTTCCTGTTTCACTCTGATATCAGAAGATGTCTGACACTTTGCTGTTGTATTTGTTAGTCTGCTCTGCTGTGGGAGCCAGCTGTGTTTCCTTGTGTGGTAAGGACTCTAGCCAAGAGATAAGCAGGACGTACTTCTTCTGTTTCTTGGCAGGCCCTGTGCTTTGATGTGAGTAGATGATCGTGCTGTTGTATTCATGTGGTTGTGCTTGTAGGAAAATGACAGGGAAAAGGCATGTGAGTGAGGATGATATTGATATTTTTGAGGACAGTGAGGTTGAAGGAGAGTGTAGTGATGAAAATGAGCATGAAGAAGCTCTTCCTGTATGCAATGACATTAGTTCCAGTGAACCTGAAGCTAGTGATGATGAAGAAAGTGATGATAATATGAAACCTGTAATGAGAAGCTGGAAGGTTTATCATGATGGTGATGGTGAGCTTATCAAGTTCCAGTACTCTGTTATACAACAGGGATTCACTGTTCCACAATGTGCTCAGCCAAAAACTGAACTTGAATATTTCTAGCTCTTTTTCTCAGATGATCTTATTGGTGAAAATGTGACTACAACAAATATGGTACGCAGTGGAAAAAATACAGAAGGTGACTCTACTAACAAAATGCTCAATGCAGCACTCATGGAAGAATGTTTTGTGAGAAGAAATGAAGGTGTTCTTAGGTTTAATATTGAACATGGCTTTGAACTTGAAGGCACAATTAGTTGATTATTTTACTGAAGATTGGCTAGACCAAAACCCATTCTTCAAGATGTTTTCTCTCGTCTCTATTTTTTCCAAATAGTTTAGATGCTGCATTTACTTCCTCCTGTCACAGTTCAAGGGAGTGTTTGTACCCAAGGGAGCATGATGAAGAATGCTAGAGAGTGCATTGACAATAAATGCAAAGAACTTTATATGCCGGGAAGAAATGTGTGTATAGATGAGAGTATAGTAGGTGTCAAATGAAGGATTCAATTCAACTGCTACAATCTAAAGAAGCCTACAAAGTGAGACCTACAGTTGTTTTTGCCTGTGTGATTCAGTAAATGGTATATACAGAAACTATTACAGGTAACAGGTAAAGGTACCTGTTTCAACTTGCATACAAATTTAACTTAAGAACAAACCTACAGAACCTATCGCCTTCATAACCTGGGGACCACCTGAACTCTTATTTGACCCTCATTATTTGGCACCCCTTCCTCCATTTTTGTGCATTGGGGTACAATGTCTCAGTACATTAAGACGGAACCTGGCTCCTGTTTACTATTTTTCTCCTTACTGTGGGTGACCACCTTTCATGCGTTTTATTTCTTTCTGCCATTCTGAGCTTTCGTAAGTGATCACTTTCCCATCTATAAGAAAAACTTCTCCTAGCAATTATTATAGTGCAGGTTTGCTGAAAATAAATTCTCTCAGCTTTGATTTTTTTTGTCACTGTTATTATGATATTATCTTATTTTTATTTCTATTGTTTAAAGTTGTGATTCTGTATTCTGGGAGTCTGTGTTTTTCTGATGAGAACTCATTTTTTATTGTTATTAATTTGTTTAATATAAATGTATCAAACATGACTTTATCATCAGTGTACAACAATTTGACTATGATATACTTAGTTTTGGTTTCCTTATATTTATCTTGCTTGGGGTTCACAGAACATGAATCTGTTGAATATCACAAATTTTAAACACTGACCTGTTTTTGTCATCATCTTTATCTCCTTCTTCTCCTCCTTCTTTACACTAAATTTTTTGCAGTTAATCGGAGACAAACTCTGGCTTGGTGCCTGTAGCTCAGCAGCTAGGGTGCCAGCCACATACACTGGAGCTGGTAGGTTCAAATCCAGCCTGGGCCTGCCAAACAACAATGACAACTACAACCAAAAATTAGCCGGGCATTGTGGTAGGCCCCTGTAGTTCCAGCTACTTGGGGAGGCTGAGGCAGGAGAATCTCTTAAGCCCAAGACTTTGAGGTTGCTGTGAGCTGTGATGCCATAGCACTCTACCGAGGGTGACAAAGTAAGACTCTGTCTCAAAAAAAAAAAAAAAAAAAAATTTATGTATATATAAATTGTGAACAAACTCTATTGACCCTATCTTTAACTTCACTGACCCCTTCTTCAGCTGTGCTCAGTCTGCTGTTAAACCCTAGAAATAAAATCTTTGCTACTGATATTATATTTTCAGTCCTATAATTTTCATCTAGTTCTCTCTTTCCATCTAGTTCTTCTAGCTTTCATTTTTCTGATAAATTATCCCATCTGTTCATATGTGTTGTTTATCTTTTCCATAAAACTCTTTAACATATTTGCCATAGTTACATGTATTTATTTATTTATTTTTATTTCAAAATATTAGAGGGGGCTCGGCACCCATAGCTCAGTGGTTACGGCACTAGCCACATACACCGAGGCTGGTGGGTTCAAGACTGCCCCAGACCTGCTAAACAACAATGACAAGTGCAATTAAAAATAATAATAATAATAGCCAGGAGTTGTGGTGGGTGTCTGTAGTCCCAGCTACTCAGTAGGCTTAAGCTCAAGAGTTTGAGGTTACCATGAGCTGTGACACCACTTCACTCTACTGAGGACAAGATAGTGAGACTCTATCTCAAAAAAGAAAAATATTAAAGAGGTACAAATATTTCTGATGCACACATAGGTTTTTAAAATGCTTAAGTTAGGGATATGAGTGTACTCATCACTCAAAAAGTGTTCCTTATACCTGTTAGGTAGGTTTTAAGGTTTTGTCAGTAATTCCAGCATCTCTGATACCTGATTTTATTGACTGACTCTTCTTTAGGGTTTGGATTACATTATCCAGTTTCTTTGCATGTCTCAGAATTTTTCATTGTTTGCTAGACCTGCTGTGTTCTTATCCCTTTAAGGTAGACTTTCATTTGATCCACACGTTTGGTTTCTTCATTTGCCCCCAAAACATTTCTGCTTTCGGTCTTTTCCTTTGTTTGTATGTCTCCTCTCACATTTTCACCACATCAGGGATTTTCAAATGCCTCTCAGAAATACTGAACTAGTTTATTGCTAGATAATTAAGGCCTTGGCGCACAAAACACTTGCGATCTAATTGGAAACTTACACAAATGCATCAGTTCTTCTATGTGGGAGAATTCTGGCCTATAACCACTGAAGGTAGAAATAGGATGGGTTAGAGTAGTCAGGGAAGGAATTAGGAAGGATGTAGGATTTGAACAGCGGGAATAAATAAAGTGGGAAAGGGAACCACGATTTACAGAAAGAACAAAAAAATGGAAGAAACATAAATATGACATTTGCAGATCTTGTGAGGAGATGAATATAATGAGAGCAGAAGTTATATGAAGTCAGAGAATGATGAAAAATATCTTTTGAAAAAAATTTTCAGTAAAGTATGTCAAGAATGAGAAAAAAGTAGCCAATGTAGGGGCGGCACATGTGGCTCAAAGGAGTAGGGCATCAGCCCTATATACTGGAGTTGGCAGGTTCAAAACCAGCCCTGGCCAAAAATATATATTTATATATATCCAGTGTACTCAATACTATTATGAAACCAATATATAATCACTTACACATTTATACAAAAGATAAAACACAAATGTAGTACAGCAAGAAGGAGAAGAGGAAAAGAAGACAGGTGGGGATGGAGGAGAGCATTTGATGGAACCTCGCCTAATGTGCACAATGTGAGGGTACATTTCAAAACAACTAAGAGTAAATCATAAATGTCTTACCACAAAAAATAAGTAAGTGAAGTGATAGTTATGTTAATCAGTTTTATTTAAGCATTCCACATTGTATATCAAATCATCACATTGTACCCCATAAATTATACAGTTATAATTTAATAAAAAATTAAATAAATAAATAAATCGCCTTTCATTTTTTATTACTTTTCCTTTATGATTAAATCGTACAAGTAATATATTTTATAGTATCCTGATGCTTCTAAACCAAGAGCTGTCAATGATATTTCCTACCATAATATCTATATTCGAGCCTCTATGCTCAATAACATAATCAAACTACAATTAGGATGTTTTCCATTTAAATTTGATTTTTCCTCACTACCATAGAAGAAATTCTTATCTCCAATATGTTAAAATAAATGATAGAAGGTTTTGTAAAAAAAAAAAAAAAAAAAAAAAGTCAACCAAATGATTGCTTCATCTCTGAGGGATTAAGCCCTGGTATGAATAATTTCTCTGTGAAATGATTCATTTATTTACCAAATCTACCAATCAACAGAGCATAAATAATTGAAATAGCTGTATAAATATCAGTGAATCATGAGACTCAAACTCATAATTATAATTTTTTATTTCGTCAACTGCCAAGGTAGAAATTATTTTTTCTTCCATAAGTATGACCTTAAAATTCTCAGCTCTGTTGGACTTCTAACACATCAAACACTTCATCCGTATTCTACAAAGAACAAATAATAATCACAAAATGTGTCTGTCCTGTGGTAAGAAAAAATTCCTCACAGGTTCCTCCCTAAATAAAAATAAATGGATTGACTCCCATAAAATTTATGTGGTTCACACAGAAATAGTTGGACTACTTCAAGACCTCAAAAATGTCTGGTTAAAAACTCAAGAACCACACTAGGATAAACTTCCTGTTGATGAGATTGCTCAGATCATGGAATCCCCAACAAGGAGAGTAATGGGAAGCTTATCATGGGAACCCTTAAAAACACACCGATATAACACTAAACAGTAAAAAATAGCACCCACATATGTAAAAACATGGAAGCAAAGCAAAATTTTGTCCTATCTCCAAATACTAAGATTCTCAGAGACTCATGTAATCCTTGCATTTTTGCTTGAATTCAACATGATGTGGGTATACGTATATATTGCCTATGTGTTTTGGGTTTGGAATCTCGAACCCATCTGATTATTGATAATCATTAAAATGAGTGGAAGATGTTCTTTTGGACCACCATCTCCAAGTCCTAGAGTTCCAGTGGTATGCTCAACATTGGTGTTGGAACTCTTACTTCCTATCTGATCTATTGCAGGCAATGGGCTTATGTTTGTCAGAAAGCTGGCTAGAACAAGGCTGCTTTCTGTGACCTTGGAAATGTAGAAAGTTAATCAGATTTCCCCAGTATTAAATGTATAACCCATCTTGCATTAGCTTCATGATAGTCAAGTCATAAAATATAGAACCAAATTGCCATTGAAAAAACTAATGCATATATAAATAGCAGTATTTAAGATATCCAGTTGGTATTTAAATCTAATTAATTGTCATGAGTAGATTTAGTCATAAAATGATCGTAATCTATTGTGGAAGAAAAAATGACTTTAAAGATACTGATAATAATAACAACGTAGAAGAAAAATTCTGTATATGAGTAGTGACCTCATACTTAAAAGCATAAGATAATGTCTTATACTCTTAGAGTTACTTAATCCAGAAATTTCCATTCTGCCTGGATGTTTCTACTAAACAGACTACAGCTCCTTCCATAAAAAATATGTGAGTTAGGCATATCTCTAATATGATCTCCTTAAAATGTTATTTGTGTCATCTTTTGATCTCTCCTCCTATACTTTGGGAAAGTGCCATTTCTTTCTAGATTTGTATTCCAGATTTCCACGCAGTTGTTTTGTATATTTAAAGGGCCACTTGTGTATACAATGCCCAAAGACCTGAGAATTCAGCATCTGACTTTTTTGCCTTTCATTTCTGCCACATCTATAAAATTAGTACATTGGAATGGAGCTAAAATAAATAGGATGAAAAAGTGTATTTTCCTACAGGTATGCTAATACATTGGTTACTTCACATGTAACTAACTAGTTAAGGCTATAAATTATCTTCACTAAGCCACTAACAGTTCATCAGTCACAAATTGCATAGTCAGGGATCTCTAAATATGCAAATCATATAAAAGATTTCTGCAAAGGAGTACAATAGAGCTGATTTAATTAATCACAAGATTGTCCTGACTTCTTATAATTAAGATGATTGGCAGAATTTTATTTCTTATCAGTTGCATAAGTCAACTGGACTTGGGGGGCTGTTCTAGTGTTCTGTATATATATTATGTGGTTAGCATGTGATTCTTTTAAGAGCTGTTCACCGTGGCTATGGGTCACTCACATGGTTCTTGCATTCTTCACAAGATCTTTATGAAATTCAACAGTGATTCACGTACCACTGATGTGAGCTGCAAATGACCTAATGAATTTTTTTCTTTTCCTTCTATTTTTTCCAAAGAAGGACTCATTTGGCATCTTGGGGTTTCCTGAAGGTTTGCAACAGTGAGGAGATCAACCCTGTCATACTCAGAGAAGAGAGAGCTACAGTCTTTGACTTCAGGTTGACAAGGGCACTCTGTCCCTGAAGTCATTTTATTATCTGACTACTATGTTTCTCCAAGGAGACTGAGACCACCTACCTGCACATTGAAAAACACAGCTGAGATCTGTCTTTGTGACCCAGACAGATGCCCTCTCAACTTCTCTCTGTACTGAAGGAAAACATTGCAGCCCAGGCCAGATGAAAACAAGCCCTTCCCCCCGCTCCCACCTTTTTCTGTGGGAAAGATGAGTTGAAACCAATTTAATATATTTGAAAAATCTGGGAAAAAAACAGAACAGATTTTTAAAAAGCTGTTCCTTTACCCATTGGTATGCTACTTGCAGGAATCTTACAAAGGAAACTTCTGTTGGAGTGGAAAACACTGAGTGAAACCCATGTTATGTGAGACTTTAATTCCCCAAAGCTGGAAAAGTAAAAGAATCAGATCCCTATACTCATGGACTGTTACAAAGAATGTTTGTGCAATTGGTTTTAACCACTTCATTAGGAATCCCCTTCATCTGCTGAATATAGTTAATGCAAGTCAGGTGAAGCTAATTTTACACTTGCTCTTAGCCAAAAGGCCAAGAGGCCGGTAAAGCTAATTTCAAAAAGCAATATTATTATATTATATGCAACAGATTTCTGAGAACAGACAGGAAGGATTTGTTTGTTCCTGTTCATTAAAAAGAATTTTTTTTTTGCCAACTGTATAACTATACTATTAATACAACAATTACTATAGCCTTGCCACAACTTCATTGGAATCAATGATTTAATGTGATTTATGTCTTAATGCTTTCTTTCCAGAAGGGGGTACATTTGGCAGAAGATACCTGATTTCATGCAATAAAATCATAGACCCGGGGCCAATCTTGTGAAAACATTGGCTAGTGTAAATTGGCTAGTGTAATATAATTAGGACCTCTTCTTTTTTTTTTTTAAATCACTAAATTACTGGCAAATTCAATTCAGCAATACCAAAATTAAAACTACAAGACTATTTGGTATTTTGTATGATGGACATCCCCTTTTCACCAAGAGCAGAGGTTAATTTCTGTCAGATTAAACAAATTGAATTAACAGAGTCAACTGTTGATTAACGTTTTTCTAGCTTTCTGGAGTATGACTCACATTGAGAAATACATCTTACATCAGACTCCATAAATATAATCCAAAACAAAAATTTTCATAAAATAATGCTCATCCATATTGTATGTGGTACTCTCCAATATGTCCACTTTCTACTTTATTGATGTGAATTATTTAATAATGTTTGCTACCTATTTATATATCATGAGTAGTAGTTGAAAATCCATGTCTTTCACACTGCAGTTGAGAGCCCGGCACAAAATAAAACAGTACCTAAAATGATGAGTAATGTCCAACTCTTATTAAGTACAAAGCCTGGCATACTTGTCATTTGTTCATGAGTCTATAAATCTCCATAGTAACTATACAAGCATTTTACATGTATAGATAGAGGTCATAATGTGACAAATGTCTTATCAAGGCTTACATATCCAGTTAGCAGCAGGTGACACAGAATTACTCATGCTTCTAGCCACTATATTAACACCTAGGCAGAAGGCTGAGTCTTGGGTCATCTTCTAGACCTGGGAATGTTTCATTAAGTCCAGACTCTCCAAATTACAGAGGATATTTAGAAAGCCTTACTTAGTTCTGAGATCTTCCTATGTCCAGAATATGTATGACCTCCTCAGTCCTCCTTCAAATTGCACATGTCTTTCAATGGGCTAGCAAACAGCTGGAGCCTGGGCTACCTGGTGGGAGCTGCACATCAAGGGAAGACATAGGAGAAATCTTTGCCTGCAATTGGCCTTTTCATGAAAGTTAGTTCATTCTAAGGTCTGGGGGAATAAACCACACTGGATGATGTGTTCTAGGCAGGGAGAATTTGATATTAATATCAGCCTATGACCAACCCTGGGACAAGCGAGTGGATGGTATCATAGCTCGGAGTTCTTTTTTTCTTTTTCAGCAACTGGAGTGATCATGGCATCAGACTAACCCAGATACATACAGAAAGATATAGTTTTGTGTGATCACTAATATCTGTAATGAGTTTAGAAATATTATTAGTCAGCCAACTCTTCAACAATAGTCTTTTCCTCTTATTTACTAATGGGCAACAATAAATAGCTCAAATTTGTTGAGGTCCGTGATGCTTCAGAGTTCTAATGAGTTTCAATTAAGGCAAACTAATCAATGAGCAAGTCATTAATGTTTTACCTAGTGGTCAAAACAATTAGGTCCAATTTATAACTAATAAGTTGCTCAAAATTTAACATAATTCTGACTTCAGTCAACCAAAACAATAAATCTAAATAAAGACAATAGATGTTGATAAAGAACAAAAAAACGAACAAAGGATAGGTTTAGTTATGTGCAAAAAAAAAAAGAAAGAAAGAAAAGGAAGGAAATGTGAATTTTTTTATAGTTACCACAATTTCTTTCATTCCTTATTTTTGACTGAAAAGAAAGACATAATTTTGTCCTAAAGTTCTCCAAAATATGTTCTCTGAGATGTATACAAAAATGCTAAATAACTTAAAATCACACTTGTCCTATACTTGTTTGTCTATGGAAAAAAATAATTACATTAGCTGCTAAATTTCAGGACCACAGTTTTTGTGATATAGACATACATGTCCACACATAATATGTGCTTTCTCCTTCCCCTCCTAGAATGTAAACTCCCTGAGGACAAGATTTTTGTCTGTCTTTTCTTGCTGTTGATCCTCAATGACTAGACAGTAGCAGGATTCATCAGCTACATGTTTTCTAAATGAGTTTTTTTTTAAGTAAATTTTTTTTAAATCATTGAAAATTTTTGCAAGTCTGTTAAATTTTTTCCAACATACATTTAAAAGAACATATAATTCTCTTAGGTAATACTTATGTGTTTGCTTAACAAATATCTAGTTGATTGCTACAAATGAGCTGACTACATGCTCTATATAGCACTCTTTCAAATATTTAAAGAAGTTCAGTTCACCAAAACTCACACTTGAAAATGCTAAACTATCCTTTAGGATTTTAGGAACCAGTGACCTGTGTTTTTGTGAAAGTGTCTTGGGATGAATTTGTATTTTGGGGGTAGTAAGCAAAAATTATTATTGAACAATAATTCTTGCAGTGGCTCTAAATCATTTTTTAAATGGCTAGTGATGAATTAATACAAGGTACCTGATTCAAGTGACTAAACTATTCCCTGGAGGAAAAATCTCATCTCTAAAAGATACTGTCCTAAACTGGAAACAGGTGTTTAAATTACTCAAGTCATTGATCAGGTAGAAACAAGTTCATGATCTCTTTGGGGTGATGGAATATTTTTAACCTACCTGAGCAAAAGCATCCTGTGCCAAATTTCCCAGAGATGAAAACTGGACATGGCATTTGTTTGCATTTAAAGTTGTAGAGCAGATCTCTAGAAAAATCATAACAAAACTCTTTCTATACTAACCACATGGATAGTTGGGTTGAAAGAGCTTTAACAAGGCCTAGAACAGTTTGTCCTATTTCTCCTAATTGGTGTGCATCTGCACATCTTATGTGAACTTGGTTGGGCTCAAGGTCATATAGATCCTAATGAAGTCACATAGACTTCTAGAGCCTATTTAATTCATTTGCATGATAAGTCATAGGTGATCTGAATTCTGAAACCATTTCCAACTTATGAAAACATTTTCATAAGAGAATTCTGAAACAAAAAGGTTTTTAAGGCGTATTTAAGTCAACATTGAGTTCCATTTCAGAAAAAGTATGTCTGTGTGCTAGAAATAGATTTATATGCTATTTATGTATGTATACATTTGTATATATGGTGTGTGTGTATTTATGCTAGATTTATATATCATTTTATATATGTATGTATGCATGTGTATATGTTATAAATAGATACATGCTGTGTGTGTGTGTAGTATAGTATAATAAAATTAGCCCTGATTTCAGTGCATTAAATATCTTTTAGTTTCATAAAAAGTGATGAGTTCTGTCTTTAAGTAAACTAATAGGATATATCTGAAACAAGTTTGAAAATCTGTTGAGTAAAGTTATGAGTGGGCTGACTTATACACATGATTATGTCTGGCATAATTATACAACTTATATAAACTTATTTTATGTCTGGCATAATTATATAAATAAGTTTATATAACTTATATAAACTTATTTTATGATGGAGCCATTACTGAGATTTCTTATAGAACATGCAAAAGAAGTTCTGTTCTCTAAATTTGGCTTTGTTATTCCTGTTTTGATGTCATCATAAATTGCACAACATTTTTTTTTTCTATCTACCAACACTGTTGAAAGACTTGATATGGGAAAATATGGTATGTCAATCTTTGATAGTACATCAAAGCTCATTTGCTATGAAATACTATTATTGAAGAAGTCATATAATTTTTGTGCACGGTTGCATCAGTGTTTCAAGACCTAAGTTTCTTTCCATTTAACTTGGGAACAGAACAAGTAATTGAAACAGTACTACTCAGAGACTAGAAGATCCAATTAATGACTAGCAGGTGTGTGATCTATGAAAGCCTCACCATGGCTTGGCTGATCATTTCCTTGAGGGAAGTGGTGAGAGATAACTCTTTAATGCCAATTCGTAAGAAGTTTTTATGCTGATAACAATGCTAAGTGGAGCAAGAACAAAAGGTTTTCCTTTGTAACCATAATCAAACTTTAATCTCATCTTTTTTGTAAGGTTTGCCCCAAATACCCTCCACCTTCCTTTCACCCAGATTCACTGCTGATAGGTGTTATGCAATTCAGTCATCTGCTGTGATTCACAAAAGCATTGTAACATCTCTAACTCTGCCAGCTGTCCTGAGCAAGAACCGTTTTTCCTTTTCTTCATGTCCTTCTAGAAACTCAGTTTAAGGCGTAGAACTTAGCAGGCCATGAAATTTTACTTTTGGCTTGTTAATTTGAAAAACATGACCCCAAAACTGCACATATAGTCAGGTGATGATATTAATGATATTTATATTGTTGATATTTAATAATGTACTTTTTTCTTTCCTCAAATTCAAAGTATTTTCTCATTAGTCTCACAGTTGGTAGGCATTAAGAGTGAATTTCTCACTGGAATTTTTAACAGGTCACTTGAACCTATTACCCTTTCAAAGAAATGTTTGCAAAAGGGTTTAGGGAATGGTAAGCAAACTTACGAAAATATTTAAGAAATTTCTCATCATAAGCATTCTGGTAAGTGGTTATAAATCACTGGGCCGCAGTAAAGTATGCTTTATACAGGCAGTCCCTGAGTTACAAACATCTGACTGAGGTATGACTCACACTTACAGAGGCCATTACAGGTAATAAGTAAAGGCACCTATTCCAAGCTACATACAAATTCAACTTAACAACAGACCTACAGACTGATCTCATTCGTAACCTGGAAACTGCCTATATATGAAAAGAGGGGTTGAATTAATTAATCCCTAAATTCTTTCCCAGCTCTTAATATTATGACATCTTCTCTAGTGGAATAGAAAGGACAAATCTCAGACCCTATGAATGAGTACAGTTAGATTAAATGTATTTGTATGTATATGCTGGTCTATAAAAGCCATGCTTGACAGGAAGTTGATGTTTTAAATGCTACCTTTCCTTTCCCCCCCCCAGAGGTATTCAACCACAGCACAGGCAGAGGAAGAGTCCAGGACATTCTCATTTTTCACTGATGAAGGACTGTCTGAAAAACAGGATTTACAAAAACATTCCTATGCTGATTGTCTGCGTCCCCAGCAGGCAGCAAGTGAGGGGTCTAAGAACTTGGGGAGGCGCAGGCCATAATGGGTGAATAAATCCTTTCTCGCCATTCTAGAGCTCATCCTTAATAAGGTCTCTCTCTGTGGGAGGTGGAAAGGAATCTGATGGTGCCTATTTGTTTTGGCAGCCTGTGCCCCGAAGACGCACACATCCAGAGAATGGCAGAGAGCCATTTTTCCAGGCTAAGGCTGATTTGTGTTCCATAACCCTGTGGGAAGCTGAAAATGCAAGCTACACGGGCTTGTCCCCAATCTGTGAATAAACAGCCCTCTACTTCCAGAGATAGTGTCCCTAAAGCACCTTTATTAAAGACTTATTTTAAAAATTAAGAAAAGAAAATAATGAAAAAATCCATTTGTTTATATCCAAATGATCCAGGTGATTGAGGAGATAAGGACATTCTTATTCACTATCATCATCATCAAAAGCAGAGGTGGCAAATGACAACCCAGCATCCAGAGGACTTTAGTCTCTTCATTAGATTCTTTGCAATCTTCAGAATATCAACCATCACTTGATTCAAATGGCTCCCAAAATTAGTCTCTACCATCTATGAACATAATTATGTTTTGTTGACATAAGTCTCATGATTTAGAATTCTTTGCAAATAACCTGCTCAAATCCCTCATTTCTCAGGATGTAAGGTATCACAGTAGGTTAAATCCCAAAGGGATATGAAGTGAAGAAGTTAAGGACATTTATATCAACGTGTTCATGAGTATAGTAAAGTCTTTTATGCAGAATGTTCAGCTGCCTACAAACCATAAGCATCATGGGTCATGAAACAACTATTGTGATAGGTTTTAACAGCCCATGATTAATTGCTGCTTCCACCTGTTTCTCTTGTTCATTTTTCATTGCACACTCTGACTTGTGTCTTCTGACTTTACTATTGCTACTTGATTTCGGATGCACACTACATACTTGTTTACTGTATTACATAAACCATTGATGGAAACTTTATTATTTTTAAATAATAAAGCATTTTATTAACACACAAAAAAAAATCTCTTTAGACTTCTGTTAACTTCAGATTAGTTAAGTGTATGTCTTTGAGCAGGGCTTTTCTAACCATTTATAGAGAACTTATTAGCCCCAGAATTTTTTTTTTTCTGAATAGGACACAGAAATAAAAGCCAATCATCATAGCTAGTATTTTGTCAGCACTTAATATCATGCCAAGTACTATGTATATTCTCTCATTTAAACTACACAACCAACCTATGAAATAGGCACTAGGATTATTCCCAGTTTAAGTGAGACATAAAGGTTACATAACTTACCCCTGCGTTAGGGGATATGTGTCAGAGAAGAGATATATTAACATATAGGCATAGAGAGAATAGCAAACTAATTATACATCTTTTGATGTCACATTTAATATTTTTATTTTTAGAAAATGAAATATAATTATTGATTATGGCAGAATGGTGAACTAGATTTTCTGATCGATTTCCTGCTGAAAATAACTAAAATATGGGGTAAGACAAAATAATTTGGCAATAAAGTAAAGGATAATGAAAGGGAAAAAAGTAGAAGGAATAGAAACCGGGGAGGTCATCTGAATTCTGCTTTCAGCCTGAGTGTTTTCACTAAAACCTAGTGGTTTCAAACTTAATTCCATGGCTTCATGTTGCACAGAGAACAGGAAATAAAACCCAAGGCCTATCCAGATTGGACTCCAGAATATACTCTCCTACCCTGCACAGATATAGAACCCCAAAGTTCATATCCTCAGAGGAAAACCAAACCAGAAATAAAACTAGTTAAATTTACGTTCAGAGTCATAAACAAACACCAAAACACATGTCCAAACCTTGGTGAAAGGTATAGACATGAAAAATTTCCCCCCAAAATTTGTAATCATAAGTCACATCTCAAGTGGTTTTTCAGGCCAATTTTATACTAACTAGGTACTTTGGGAATTCCCTAGGCTGAAACTTTAAACTGGTGACAGATTGGTAATACCTCTAAGCACCCAGCAGAAGTAAATTCAAATACCCTTTGCAAGAACTCTTAAAACCTTGACTCCAAGTAATCCATTTGGATAACATTCCAAAAATATGAATCAAAAATAATAAAATATAGGAGGGTGCAAAACATAATGTGGGTCAGCCAGCCACAGTAGAGAGTAGACTCATACTGGTGACAAGTATAGACTAATATGAAATAAGGTGCTTCATATCTTAAAAACAATAAAAGATTAATTCCAAAATTTGAGATAGGATAAAAGAACTACCAAGCACAATTTCCCAAGACAAAAACTGAACTTCTATAAGAATATCAAAAATTAACATTAAACACCCAATGGTCAGTGTTAGTAGCTAATGTGATGTTTAATGAATTAAAAGAAATCCATAAAAAGAGTTAAAGAAAGAAAATATAGAAGGCTATGTTAACCAGTTTGATGAAAATATTTCAAATTGTATATAAAACCAGCACACTGTACTGGTTTTATTAACGCACACAGCTATGATTTAATAAAAAGAAAGAAAGTTATTGGCCATAAACTTTAAAGAGTTATGGAAAATTAAAATAGAAAGAAAATATAGATCAAAGAACTAGAAGATTTGAAAGTAAATTTAGGAGACATGAAAGATAAAGTGAGGAGATTGGAATCTCAGAATTAGTGGTGGAGAAGAAATATTTGAAGAGATGATAGCTAATAATTTTCCAGAAATAAAGGATAGTCTCAACCCATAATTCAAGAATCCAATTAAAAAGAACACCTTATTTAGATCATCTAGCTACATCAGAGTAAAATTTTAAAAAGAAAGAAAGAAAGAAAGAGATTGTGAATCTAGCTTGAGATAATTGTGTGCCAATTAATTAATTTTTTTTTTTTTTTTTTTGAGACAAACTCTCACTTTCTTGCCCCAGTAGACTGCCACGGCCTTATAGCTCACAGCAACATCAAACTCTTGGGCTCAAGTGATTCTCTTGGCTCAGCCTCCCAAGAAACTGGGGCATTGCGTGGCTATTTTTTAACATACAGGCATAGAGAGGTATCTCTCTTGCTCCGGCTGGTCTTGAACTCCCAAGCTAAGGCAATCCACCCACGTAGGCCTCCCAGAGTGCTAGGATTACAGGCTTCAGCCACAGCACTTGTACCCAATTAAATTTATTTTAAAAATTTAGCTAGAGATAAAAGGAATTATATACAAGTGAGTGCCAGTTACATTGCAGCTAAGTTAATAAATATCAACACTAAAAGCCAGAAGATAGTGTAACAAAATCCCTGATGTGCTGAAGAAAAATATTAATTTTAGAAATTAATTAAATAAATTTAGAAAATTATCCTGGATGTAAATATGTAAGATACAAGGAAAAATAATAACATAGGAGTAAACTATATGTCAAACCCTAAAATACTGATTTACCACATAAAACAACAATAATAAATGTTTCTAAAGTTAAAAAATGATAGAAAAAAATATAATACATTCAAGATAAATACAAAATACAAAAGAAGAAAGAAATAACTATAACTATATAAGTCATAATAAAAACTATAAGCTGAGTAAATATTCCAATATAAAAACAAATGTTTCAGACTGAATTGAAAACTAAAGCTAGCTGTATACAATAACAACTATAATATACAGATAAAGATTAAAATTACAGGCATAAAAAAAGTATACTCAGAAAATACTAATCAATTCAGTGAAGCTGCATTAATATCAAACAATATGGACCTTGAAGATATTTATCAAATTGGGTGAAATGAATTAATCATTAAGAAAGAAATTCTAATACTAAACTTGATTTTACCTAATAAGACATCTTTCAAATACATAAACAAAAAATGAGAGAAGTACACGGAAAAGTAGATATTTTTTCCAACATCCCAGAGGATTTTAATACACCCCTGTCAATAGATAATAATAGAAAAGAAATCAGAACCAACAGTGAAAAATAAAACAAACATCTATCATCTGTGTAATCAGAGACTACTATCTAGTTCTAAGAATAAATTAATTTTAGCGATATACCAATATATGTATCTCAAGAATATAACTATGAATGAACCAAGAATATTAGATGAATAGATCAAGTATGATCATTTTCATATAAAGTTCAAAAGCATACAAAACCAAGGAATATATTATACAAGCACTTTTTTCTAGGATGAGTTTGCAAACTTGATTGTCAAACCTCGTACGTACAATGACAGTGCTAACAGCCTTTCCAGAAAAATTGTGTCAAAATTGTTTTTAAGGGTACACTAGGCACTGGCACTTTTCCTAGAATGAGTTCACAAACTTAATTGTCTTACCTCATAGATCTAGGTTATCACAGTTTATCTATTAGGCAGCCGTTTCCATGGCTAAAAACTGCAGTTCATTGGATGGCTGAGGTCACATAGCAGAGTCATGTGCCTTATGCTTCCTGTTTAATGCACAATATATATATATATATTTTCAACTTTATTCAAATTAATATGAGGGTATAATATTTAGGTTACATTTTGATGCACATTTCAAACTGGATGCTTTGTTTTCCTTTATTTTTGAGAAAATTTCATTCCCTAGCAACACAGAGTAGATATAACATTTAATAGGAATTTGTCACGGCTGATAAACTATTGATGTCTCTTGATGCCAAAATGTATCAGTGAGTTGGTCATAAGATGACAAGGTATTCATAGCCACAAAGACATAGCTTGCATGCCAAATATTTATAGGAGATACATAATGTATGCACCAATTGTTTAAATGATCCTCACTTGCTTATAAATCTTCATTTTCCAGTCTCAAATAAGGCTGCTTCTCTCATCTCTAAATGCTTTTCCAAACAATGAAGGGAAAATGATACCAGTCAGACTCATGTGTTGCAACAATCCTGTAGAGTGAGGGATTACTGCAAAATAAGTGAAGGCTACTAAGTTTTGAAAATTTGAATGATTCTTCAGACATATTCCCTCAGGTAAAAACAACATCAAAGCAGAAAGTGAAAATGTTTATAAATCACTACTTGACAAGTTTTTCTCTCCTGTAAAAACAAAACTCATAGAAAATCAACCCAAGTCCAGTATTTAAGCCATTTTTCATATAGAGGTAACATTCCAAGTAACCTTAAGGCAATTTGAAAGGTATTTCTTCCTTAATTAATTTTCCTGAGAGTTTTGTGGAAATGTTAACATTCTTAAACTAAGGTACAAGCCAGTTTTTTCTAATTATCTATTTTTATACACATACATTGTATGTGTCTGTAATGTGAGTATATATATATATATATATATGTATGTATACAGAATATTTATTTATAAAAGAACAAGGCAGATCTGAAAGTGGAAAATGGACAGTTTACTTTGCTCTCTCTTCTCTTAACTACTACCAAAACATCTCCTTTGCTGCCTAGTCAAACATTGGCAAATTACTTAGTTACAAGAGCATATATTTGGGGTGTATTTTTGTAGTTACCACATCAGTGACAGGGATAAGAAATATTATCAGGTATGTACCTTCCAAAAATACCATATTATAAAAAAAAAAAAAAATAGTGTACCAAGTAGGTCAACCATTCATTAAAGTCTGGGGTAACAGCAGTTACAGATTAATGTCAAGGAAAAGTGGGTCTGGCATTGCACAGACAAAAGCACTTTGTCTGCGAAGGACCAAATACTGCAGTTTGCATAATGTGAGAGGAAATTACTTCCTCTTCAAGTATTTTTTTTAATGTTTGAATTCATTCATTTAACAAATATTTATTAAGTGCCTTTTACATGTAGCAGTAACTAACAAGCCACAGGATCTTGGATTTCTAGTAGGGAAATCCTACTTTCTAACTTTCTAGTAGGGAAGACCAAAAATAAACATGATAGAACATCAGTTAATTATATGCTGCAATTACAAATTGCTCATCTTAAGTTTAAAGTCCATCAACATCATCATCACGCACGTTAGCTTCGGCACAACCACCTTGAAATGACTTTCGTCCATCATTCATAGGAATAAGCACCAGGTCAAATGATACACAAAACAAGTTAAAAGATGATACCTCTGTACTCAGGAGGCTATTTTATAAAGACAGAATCAGTGTAAGTCAACAAAGGAACATCTAATTTTTAAGCAAAGTTAATGTATAATCAATAATGGTTATTATGGAATATGGGGGTAATTATGAAAGGAATAGGAAGTGATAAGTAGGTTGCCTCTTTTATTTCATAGGTCATAAACTGACTTCTTCAAATGTTCAACAACATGGAAACTGACTTTTATTTAACTCAGGGAGTCATCACAGGTGTTTTCCCCTTATTCACTTATTCTGAGAACATTTAAGCAACCCTTTGACACTTTCTACTGAAGCAGAGCCAGAGGTTGGCGTGAATGAGGCAAACTCTTTCCTAGGATTAAGGCATCATCCCCAGGAAATCCTTCTTGTTCTTATCAATGCCATCTTGCTCACAGGAAAGCTCCTTGCTTGGCCAAGGCTATCATGATAACTGACAACAGAAAATAAAATACAGTTGGGTCTCCTGTGAACTGAACCCAAGAACTGAAGAGACTAAACCTCCCTACCCCTGACCATTAATGTTCCACATATAACTGCACAATTCAGATGATAACAACTGGGGGACTTTTTATTTAAAATCCATGAAAAATAATTAAATTCGCACAATATACCTCTATTTGGGCAGAGTCTTTTGTATAGATGATGTCAGAGTGCCAGTCAGACTACAGATTATTCTTCCTTAGGTCACACATCTGTGCATGACCCAATCAGTCAAAGTAGAGTGTCTTGCGGTTCATACTCTCAGTGGGGGAGTTTCTCAGGATGAGGCAGTGAGTAGAAAAGGACATGAAAAATATGAGCTTCCACATTAAATGGAATATGTCTCCTGGAATTGACCACATACTAACCTACTGAACTATCACTGTAATCAGGTCCCAAGGCAATTGAAAAAAGAGAAGATGAAGGGCTAGGAGTAGAAGAGAGGGAGAATATCGAGCTATCTAACCAGAGAGGGCACCTTTGTTTGGGTGGATGTAAATGAGTGACTCTCTGGCCAGAGAAAGCTAACATAGGTGGGAGCACCTGGGAAGGAAGAGGCGTGGCTATCAGGGACTGAAGTTGTCAAAGTGGGTGGGAACAAAACCACATTTTCCTCCTGCTTAATTTTTCTAGAGGCCCGCCCTTTCTGTGTGCCACGAAATGGCAAATTTTCAGTTTTCATCAGAAAGCTTAACGATATAGATGCAGCTTGATATTCATGAATAATCTAAAAGGAAAAGATGAGAGCATAAAAATGCAGATGCCAGCAGAATCCTACCAAGATTGAAGTGGGGAGTAAACAGTGCTGATGGGAATGAACTGAATGCATCTGCCCAGGTCACACCGTCCTTCCTGGGTACATCCAAAGACTCGGCTCCTTGTGTTCCACAGGAAGGGAGGGTAATGCCTGCCAGGAAAACTCCAGACTGTATATCTACAAGACCCTTATTCCCTCCCAAAGGGTCCAGCTGTGTGCTAAACAGCACCAGGAAAAGCCCCTGGGTCAGTCTCTTTCCCCCAAAGGTACTCCAAGCAGTAAATGAATACACACGATCTATGTTTATGTTCTTTTAAATGTACTTTTGAAAAATATTCTGCAATCCAAAATATGTGTTTTCAATTCTGCTTGCCATTCCCTGGTCATAAGTGATCTATTTTATCCAGACTCATAACCATGTACAAACTTTCTATTCACAGCTCACCCTGGGGTATAAATTTGGGCAGCGAGGAGGAATTTAGGTGTGCAGCCCACATACGGTAATCCTCGACCAGGGCCTGCCTCCAAGTCAGTTTTCAGCCCTTCCATGGCTCAGGTTAATTGTAAAGGAATGAGGTACTTGGGTCTTCCTACAAAAAATTAACTGCATTTACATGTGCAGAGAGGATGGGACAGTATGTTCATAAACTCTGGCGAGCTTCAGGAAGGTCTAACCTGATTTCCTGTCATAAATATTTTATTACAAAGAAGACTTTAGAAATACACCGGTTCACACTCAGTGCAGACTCTTCCAACACCAGCTCTCTGCAGTGGCAGAAGACCAGCTGCACAGTCACCTGTGCCCAGCGCTGGGAGGGCAGGGGCATCCCTGCAGCCCTCCACTTCCTCCTCAGTGTGAGGGAAAATCATCCCAGCTGGGGGTTTCTACTGGGTGGTAGAGGTGGAATTGTGGGTGGCAGCCCAGTGTGTGTACAGAGCTTGGAAAAGGGGCATGTTTTCTAAAGGGCAACTTCAAAGCTCTCTCACAAAAGTTATCTGTCCCCTGTCTGGCCCCTGCTCCACAGAACAGGCCTTTAGTGTCAGGTAGGAGTCGTGGTTGGATTTCCCTCCTTTGAGTGACTGCTGCCCACCCCTTGGCTTTGCACTTTGATGAGGTAACACTGGCTAATCACAAGATCCTCCCGCTGCCCAGGCTTGAAGGGAACCGTCCAGTGTAGGTCTGTGGGCTGATATCTGGGAGGGTCCAGTCTTCAGCAGCAAGTGAAGTTGACTCTCAGGTCGCAGCAGTGAGGCCAGAGCGTGTCAGTATTCAGAGTTCTTTGCCCAGTCACATCTTCCCACTTGGCATTCATTCCTGGAGCTGCCAGTGAACTGAAACATACAGGCTATGAAAATATTCACAGGAAGGAGAGGTGGGGGAAGGGCATATGTTGTTCCTCTGGAATCCAAGGTCATAACTTTCTCTGGTTTTTTCTTCTTGCCTTTCCTCATTCCGTTCTACCCCAAATAAGATATCCTCCAGCTTCGTTTGATTTGCCTTTATTGGGAATGCAGGGTAAACTTTGGAGAGGAAGCAAAGGGATGTGTTTAAATCCACTAGGAAGTGGCTACAGAGTGTTCCTTCTTTCTGAAGGTCGTCGACATTCCTCTGAGGTGAAATAGGAGAAAAAATTGGGTGTTTTTATCGTACATTTCCCAGACATAGTTCTCAGGTTTCCCACAAGTGCAACTCAGGAAGATCCTGTTTTTACTATTAAACTTGAGTTCATTCATGTAGCGTTGTTGCAATCACTGTTTTGAGTGTTTTCAAACTGACTGGCATAAAGTTAATAACACAAGGCCACCTGTGTCAACAGTTCCCAAGAAATTATTGAATGGCTAATTCATTGATGATATTTTATAATTCTTGTATAACGATAGGCCAATAATTATCCTAATCAAGGGGTAGTGAAAAGTTGATCTACATTCTGTGTATACTGAAGATTACTTTATCAACAGCCCTCCTATTACTAACTTGAGTATGGTTCTCTTCCCAGAGCAGTCTGCATTCTGCTTCACTCATCAGTTATATACTCAATCATATAGCTAAGAAAGGATTGGTGAGCACATGCATTTCTCTGGGAACCATGTGGTTCACAAAGAATACAAGGTGAGATGACATGACTTTCTTCCTTAGCAGATAATATAGACGAGCAAACCAGATAATACAGATGAGGTTATGATAGAACATTCCAAACATAACTGAATCATACATGAGAATGGTTAACCTTAAGTTTCACACGCAATTTTAGAATTCTCTTCTGCATACTTCAATGATGAATCTCCTTAACCAGTATGGCCTTTTCTGGAAGAAGCTCAGAATTATTGCCAAATTTAAACCATGTCCAGCTTGAATATCTTGTTATGACACCTACTCTTCTGGTCTTCTACGGAGAATTAATGAGACTAAGAGAGATCGTTGCAAGAGCAGAAATAGCAGGAAATGCAGAATTCAATCTTTGACACACTTTTATGGGAACTATAGATCCTTCTCAAATTTTTACAGACCAAAGATAGAAATAGTTAGCATTCTGAAGACTGTTATTAACTGCGTAGCATCCCCCATGCTTAAAGAAGAGCACTGTATTTGTAGTGGACTGTACTATGGCTCAGGAAACTCTCATACATTCATTCTTAGTCCTACAATAACACTGATTTCTCCCACCTTTAACTCTAGTTATAAAAGTTCATCTCTTTCAATAAACCAAACATTTCTTAAAGCTAAAAAGAGTCTTATTTATCTTGTCTTCTCACACATTATTCTCAGTTTGATCATGTTATATGGAGTAGAATGAGAAGTCAATTTATTTTAAATTTAAGTGCTGCATAATAGAAGCTCTTTTGTCCTTCTTAGCATGTCTTATACACCATCCAATAAATTGACTTATTGTCAGAAATTAATTAGAATGACTCATCCACTTTTACAAGCAAGATTTAGAAAATCTGATTTATATTCCATTAATATTTAATTCTCAGATGAACAAAATTCCTCCATACCAATATATTGAATCACTCTAATTGTGTGTTTCTTCTTAAAGTCATTAACAGTTTTGGCTCCTTGGATGGAATAATGGGTTGTTTTGTGAAGAAAATAGTGACATCACTATTATAGTCTGCAGATTAAGTATAAAATTTTAGTTGCTCTGAATTTAACAGCTCAATTAGCATTTATCTTCCTGTCAGTCTTTTTAAAAACACAACCTATTTACATGTGTTAATGTTTTGCATTTGCTATAGCTGGCCTAAGCCCCAGGGCTTGTGTCACCAAGATCATTACAACATGATAAAGTGATTTTAGTATTACACAGAGAATAGTCAGTGGCTTCAATGCCACTATTGATTTACACTTGAAAATACAAATTTTGCAATAGGATGAGAAGATAACAGTAAAGGAACTTGGGCTGTAAAGCAGGAGACAATTTTACATACCAGATTAGGAAGATGTGGAGCATTAATCAGAATTTTGTTAAGTCAAATAGTTCCTTCCTAAAGTGTCCACCTATTGTATTAGTTTAGGAGGGCTGCTGTAACAAAGTACTACACGTACTTTGAACGGCATCAACAACAGAAATGTACTGTGTTATAGTTCCAGAGACCAGAAGTCCAAGATTGATTACCAGTTGTGCTAGTTCTTTCTCAAGGCTGTGAGGAAGAAAGTGTTCCATGACTCTATCCTCTTTTGGTTGTTTGCCAAAACCTTCATCATTCTTTGGCTTGTACACACATCAGCCTTATCTCTGCCTTGATGTTCAAGTGGCACTCACCCTGTATATCTGTTCATGTCCAAATCTTCTCTTCTCATAAGGACATTAGTCATATTGGATTAAGGCCCACCCTAATGACCTCATTTTAAATTGATTACCTCTCCACAAAGATGTTTTCTCAGAATAAGGTCATATTCGGAGGTATTGCAGATTAGAACTTGAACATATAAATTTTCAGGAATATGATTCAACCCATAACAGTTATTAATACCACAATCTCCACTTCAACAGCTTACCCTATTTTGGCTTTCTTCTCCAAAATCTATAATCTCTTTCAGTGACACACATTATTAGCTAATGAGAAAGAAATAACACTCCAATGAACTTGGCTTATTGGAAAATAATTCTCTCTCAATTTTTATGTTTCAGACATTTAGCCTTTTTTGTGTGTTTGATTGGTTATTAATTTTAACATAAGCAAGAAGTAAAATTGAAATTGAAGTGAAATAACAGTTTAGTATACTTCCATCTTTAACTTCCACTTAGAATTTCAAGCATCAAAAGATAACACGTTGATAAAGCTTAGCAACAGGGATCAGAGTGATTTCTTGATGAGGAAGACATGGGAGTAGAAAGAGACCACATGTGCTGCTCTCAAGGAGAGGATCAAAAGTTGTAGGCAGATGCCTAGCTATGGATGGCTGATCTTGGAAAAAGTATTATAAAATTCTGGAAAACAGAAAGGGGACATTTAGAGAGAAGAAAATAATGAGGTGATTCATTTGACAAGATTGAAAGGATCTGTCAGATCAAGGGAGGATGAATGATGGGATCACACCTATGGTGCGTGATGCAAGGGTACCTATCAGATCTATTAGTATAGATTATAAATGTCTTAACACAATAATTAAGTAAATAAGATATATATTAACCAGTGTGGGAATATATTAACCAGTGTGATGTAAGCATTCCTAATTCTATATGAAATCAGCACATTGTACCCCATACAGGCATTAATGTATACATTTTTTAAAAAAGATTGAAAGGATCTATGGGAGTCATCTATACATGGGGATGGTCAGGAGGAGAAAGCCCTGGGCTCTACATTCACCCTACAGGCACTATAGACTGAGCTGTATGGAGAGTCCCTCCACAACCTAGCCACAAACATGTGATCAGTGAGGTGCTTAGAGTCTGTCTGTGCAGAGACATTGTACCAGAGAGCAGGTGCAACAGGAATCAGATGCCAGTAGATCCTGGGTTTCTGTAACTGATGCCATCCTAAGCTCTCAGGGGAACAGTGCCACCTCTGCACAGTACTCAACTTTGCAGCATCAGACTTCACATCAGCCTTATCAGACCAGGGAAAGAATGGGCAGAGTGGACACTCACCCATGCCATGCTCTGTGACTGGAAGCCAAGCACTCTCCACCCCGCAGCATAGGATCTGAGCAGAGGAGATGCTTTGAACACTACAGAAACCAACTAAGTATCCTTGGGTGACTGTTTCACTGGGACCTAAGCTGGGGGATAATCTCTGCTATCTGTTGGTCCTGACCCACCTCTGTGGCCCCTAGGTCACTAGAACTGACCGCTGCCTATGTTGATGGGTATCCACAGTCCCTATGACATTGAAACAGTTCTCTGCCTGAGCTTCCCTGCCTCCATGGTCCCCAGTTTCAGTTCTGAGCTCTCCCAAGCTCAGAAATTCTCCCTGGTGGCTCCAGACCTTCCACCGACCTGTAATACAACCCCTGAAATTCCATCATTGTAACTGGACTCCAAAACTCTACCCTGAGTCTCCATCAATGCCACTGGGTCAGCTAAATAGCCTGAGGTCCAACACTCCATCAAGGACCCCCCCTAGCCTTGAGCAGTCCTTAGACCTGGACTTGGTTGTAGCAAACACATGATGCAGACATCCATGACTACTATCTGGATAGCCTTGCCCAGCTGCCACTGTCCCCTCTATGGGTAGAGCCCAGGAAGAGCAAGTCCCCATAATGTTAGCCTCCATGGATAGAGTCTTACCCAACCCCCCCCAACTCAAACTTCCAACAGTGATCTTGGGGATAATATGCCAACTTGCATGAAAATCATCGAGCACCAGATTGAATACTGACAATCACAAGGGACTGGGGCAAAACAGAACAACCACACTATGGGCTTTCAGTGCACCTGCCCCCACCTTGCTGGGTCAACATCCCAGAGTAGGTCACTAAACTGCTTTCTAGAGACCTCCCCTTCTTTTCACTAAGTAAAAATGTTCCTAGCAAATGAGAACAGGAGCTTTGCATATCTATTAGCCCTGTAGTGAGAGAAGAGGATTCAGATGAGCAGAAACCAGCAAAAGAATCCTAGCAACATGAAGAAACAAAACAGTTTGGCACCCCCAAGGGATTACAAAGAAGTTATAGTAGGATCTCCAATCAAAAGGAAATTGTTGCAATGACAGAAATGGAATTCAAAATACGGCTGGAGACAGGTGGATTAAAGATGGCGGCTGAGTAACAGCTTCCCTGCAACTGGGCATGGCGAGTCTGGGGAGACAAGACTCCAGACATCTCTGGCCAGTGGGATCTGCCTATGATCATCGCTTTGAGGATACAGGGAGCCAGCAAAGGACTTCTGGACCCCAGGAGGAGGACAAAAACAGTGGAAAACTGGCAAGTGGCTGCATGTGTTCGATCGACCTAATCACACCAGCAACCGTGAGTACAAGCAGCAGTGAGACTGCAAACTAGAAAGGCCTTACCTGTGAACTGTTTTGGTGTTCTTGGACTTGGCGCTCAGTTGAGCTGCCTGCGGGAGAGCTTGAGAAAAAGTGTGAAGAACTTTGGGCATTGTCTGGGGCCCCAAAATGAGCCACTGAGCTGGGCTCAGTGAAAGTCATTGGGTAAAAAAACTGCTCTGGCAAGCTATGCCCTCAGGGTCCCATAGCAAAGAATGGGTGAGACAAAGTAACCTAGTGACTGAGCAGCTTAAAGGCAGGGACTGAACTGCCTCACATCCCTAATCCTTAGGAGCAGAATGAGACGGTTTTGGCATACTGGAGCCTTGGGCTGTTGCCTTGGGTAGAGTGCCCTGAGGTCACTGCTCATAGCAACCTCCAACTCCTGGGCCTGGCACAGCCCAGACCTCCATAAGAGGTTGCTAGGTGTGCAGCGACCCCCGACCAGTGAACCACACCCACCAGGGCTCCACATTCCCTGACCAGGAACTGCGGGAGCCACGCAACCCTGCGTCCCCCCTCCTGCGTCCTCCCAGCCTCCACACTAGCTGATCCATCTCACCAGGGACTCTGGTAGCAGAATGCCCTCTGGAGCCCTCCCTGCCTCTGCGCAGAGCCCTTCTCCTGGCCAGAGACTGCTAGAGCCTTGGGTTCTCTGTGCCAAAGTCACTGGGTGCCACGCACAGAGAACCGTGCGCACCACCCCCAGCCCTGTTGCTGAATCCGGGTGTGTTGCACACTGGAGCTGCTTCTAAAACCAGAACTCCCTAACTAGAGCAGCCCCAAAGGAACTACACAGGGTCACTCCCTACAAAGATCCAGCAACAACACAGTGATACCGCTGGGGTCTAATTTTGGGGAGGCACCTCCACAACTCTGAGGACGGCCAGCAGCAACGGTGAAAAGCAATCATGAGGCGAAATCAACAGAAAAATTCTGGCAATATGAATAATAAGAGTAGGTCAACTCCCACAAGGATCAATGGGGCAGAAACAGCACAGGACCCCATGCACAAACAAATAGCTGAGATGTCAGAAATTGGATTCAGGATCTGGATAGCAAATAAGATCGAATTAGAATTCCAAAGGTTATCTCAAGAATTCAATGGATTCAAAGAGCAAATGACCAAAGATTTTGAATCATTGAGACAAGAAGTTGCAT
>CAUYPK010048118.1:0-34330 GCA_963574355.1 Loris lydekkerianus
AAAACTCCCCCAACAACACCCAACCCACCCACACCCCCCAACAACCCCCGCACCGCCCGCGCGGGGGGGGGGGGCGGCCCCCCAAACAGTCAGTCTACATCATTCTCGTTTTTAGTTTTATAAGTTCTATTTGTGATTAAAAGCATCTCCATTCTCTCGATGCTGGTCTGAAAGGTCAGAAAGTACAACTACATAAATAAGGGTAAGTTCTTATCCTGTTTCCCTTTATCATCTCATTCAAAACTTTTAATCCTACTAGATAGGATTATTAAACATGTTTTCTAATTAGGAAACTGGGGCATAGTAAGTTTAAATAATTGACTCGGGGCTATTCCAGTTAGTTACTTGTGAGGCTTACTTAAAAGTATTTTCAATCTAGAACAATGTGCAGAATCATGAAAGACTATATTTGAATAGGGGACTTTTATTGTATTTTAAAAAATGAAATAGCATGTACTTTTCCCTATGATATTTTTTCTAGTAAAATATTAATGTAAAAAAAAATACAATCTAGATAAAGGTAAGGCAAAGATTTTCATTTTGAAAAATCCTTGGAATTATTCTGATAAATGTGATTGTGATAGGTGTGGACTGAGTGGGACAAAGCTTTGTAATTCTGTCTCTCACTCAGATTTATCTAATAGCTTTATCTCAGTATTTACAACTTTCTTAATAGATGTAAAAACTCTTAGTTGCCGTGGCACCAAAGAACATTGGCAGTTGTCTCAGTAAGATCTCCATTTTGCTCAGGATGATCAATATGGGTAACATTTACTATAAAATGTTTTTCACAAATTTCTAGTTCATGAAAAGCTTCTGCATAGAAGCTGCTAGTTCCTTAGGAATGCAAACAAAACTATTTACACCTCCATTCCTAGACTATTTCCCCTGCTGCCTTCTGACCTTCTATATTACCTTGTAAAGAATAACTGCAAAGTCTTTTGCATAACCCCACACAACAGGGATCAAAAACTATCTCCTGGGTACAATGTCCACTATTTGAGTAACGGGTACACTAAAAGCCCTGACTTTGCCCCTATTCAATTCATTCATGTAACAAAAAGCATTTGTATCCCCTAAATCTGTTGCAATAAAAAAATAAGTAAATAATATTTAAAAATTGTTTACAGGAAAAAAGAAAAGTCACATCCTACTTCTTTTGTTATATACAAGGACAAATGAATATTCACCAATCTAATTTAGAAATAATCTTGTTTATCAAATATTCTTTACTGTTAGAAGATTAATATGCTTATCTTTTTCTGCTTTAACTTTATAAATACTAATTAATTTATATGCAGAGCTTCTACTGGGTTCACAATCATAGCATTCATAGCATCATTTTGTGTTTTGTTTTTCCCAGCTGGCAATCAGCCTAGTAATACATTTCATTTTTATTCAACATGGATACATCATATAACATTAATTTATAATAACTTCTAATTGACATAATTTTATTTTATATTTATTTCAGGTTACTATGCGGGTCCAAACAACTAGTTTTTTAATTTGTTATGTAGAGTCTCTCTTGCAGTTGTGTCCCACACCCAAAAGGTGAGCCATACACCCAATCTCTCTTTCCTCCCTCCTTCCTTTCCCCTCCCCCATAATTTAAAAAATCTTGCAACACTGAATCTCTTCAGTGCAAACTTTTATTTTCTTTGCCTACTAGTCACTGCCTTCTTCAACACAGTTAATGTTCTTTATTGGAAGACTGTCAGCACATCATCATATAGTTCAAATGGGGCCTAACATGACTCTGACCTTTTACTTATTATTCTGTATAGAACAGAGCATTCATCTGAACAAAGGTGAGCAAATGATTTCCTTTTTTGGACATCTTTCCAGAGAAGTCAAGCTACCATAGATAAAAATTTCAGAGGCCATGTTTTCCAACATTTGAGGAAAGTTGTACTTCATTAAAAAAGAGTGAGACTGATATAGAGGGATAAGTAGAAATAAGAGAGAAAGAGAAAGATGACTGATTCTCAGTTGTATCACTCTTCTCTCCTTGACATAATATTTCTGTGAAATCACATTAATAGAAAGAATGATTTCCATTTCACATCCTTTTTTTAGTGAAAGAGTATGAGCTGTGTTTCTGTTATGGTCCATACAAAACCTAATAGAATGCCATAGGAAGAGAAAATTTTTGTTATTTTACTTTTAATTATTATATAAAACTTTAAAATATCATTTTTAGCATTTTCAATATATGGTACCATTGCATTTCTTTCTCCATCTCAAGTTTTTATTTTCTAATTGTGATCTCAGGTTCAGGTTCAGGTCTCCACTCAGTTTTAAACTCATATGCCTCTCTGTTCTCCTACGGTAACTAAAACCTTTAAAGAGACATGTCCTATAGTTATGATAAATAATATATTACTTAAACTTATATGTTCATAAATGTGCTGTGGGATTGATTAGCACAAGCCTATATATTCAAAAGAGAGAGATGTCTAAAATCATGATGAGGTAACAGTAATGTGTTATCATACTTGCTCAGGCTGATACACCTCAGACTGGATTCCACCTAGAATTGCCAAACATGTTTGAAAGTTGGGTTTTTTCCCCTATCACTTCCTTACTCATTCACTCAGTTACTCTAAGAAGTTTTTGAAGTATGATTAAATAAAGAAAATTTTAGAAATTATATTAGTAAAGATAAAAACATACTTCTGTGTTTAAAATATTTTAAAATTTAATTTAAAATGACTTAAAATCAGATATGTTTGACCTGAAGCATTGCATTCAAGAGTTTTTTCATGTCTTATGTAAGATGAACTGGTAATCCAGAATTCACTAATCCTTCTACAATTATATTAGTGTTCTGTAGTGTGATAAATATAACAATTCAGATTGATGCTGTAAGGTGAATAAAACTAGAACCATTATAAGACTACTTTGATACATTTTATGTTTATAATAAACTAAGTATTTTGGGGCGCTGACTTTTTATCATACTTCTTATTTTCACTTAAGCTTACTGTTATCTAGTAAGAAAAGCATTTTCCCAATAAATAGTTTGTTATTATATATACATACTGAAGAGATGCTAGCATAGTTCCTTGGCATCTGGAATCCTATATGGTTTAGTTTGATTTTAAAGTCAAAGAGTAATCACAAGAAATGCAATCCATTCTTCTAAATTAGTCCTTTTGTGCACTCAGGGTCAACGTCATGGGTTTATCCTGCAAATCTACTTAGACTGCAGGAAAACAATTTTGCTTTAGGTCGACAATATAGGCAGATGGTTTCTAAGTGAACCAAGTAAAGATATATGAAAGGATTACTGCTGTGTTCTTCACAAAACAAAACTAAAATGTTACATGCCTTCATCACAGAGTTGATGAAGACTTTGCACTTATGGTATAAAATCAATGGTGGGTAAAATGCTGGCTACTTGGCATTGATCAAATTACAAGGACCAAATTGTACAGGGATTAAATAGGGAACATAAACAACAGCAAATACTTTTAAAAAATATTCTGTGAGTTGAAATAGAGAGTATTTCTAAAGCACATCTGTTACATACCTAAACATGATTATTGCTGACAAAAAATAATCACAAGATGGTTTTAGTTTCAATTTAAAGTAGCTTCCCCTCCACATAATGCCATTGTTACCTGAAAAATGATTGAAAAACTATTAATAACATTTAACACTTGAAAATTTGACATTTTCTTGAAAATTACCAAATGATTGATTCTTCTATACATGAAAAATAACTGATAGTAATAGATGTTTTCTAATGATAAACATTTAAAATTTCAACAGAAATTATAATTTTGGAATGTGTTTATCTTTCACATTGAGCCTGACAGCTGTACAATAAGAAAAGAATTCTTTGATGAGATTGGAAGTGCTATTAACAAATATGAGTTTATGACATTGTAAAGCTGTCAAATCCATCAGATTTCTCAGCAAAAATTCTGCAAGGCAGGAGAGAATGTAGTGATATATTCAAAGTACTCAAAGAAAAGAACTATCAACTAAGAACACTATATCCAGCAAATCTGCCCTTCAGAAATAGAACAAGACTTTCCCAGACAAATAAGAGCTGAGGAAATTTCTCAACATGTGATTAGCCCTATAAAAATGCTAAAGGGAGCAGGACATTAATTAGCAATATGAAAGAGAGTATAAAACTCATTGGCAAAGGTATATATATATATATATATATATATATATATGTATATATATATATATATATTTAAATCTTAAAACTCTACTACTACAATGGTGGTACATAATCACTTTTAATTCTAGTACAGAAGTTAAGACAAATGTATTATGAATGACTACAGCTACAATAATTTGTTAGTGGATACACCATATAAAGAGATGTAAATTGTGATGTCAATAACACAAGGTTGGGGGGGAATAGTAGTTTTTGTATGTAATCCAAATCGTATCGTTTTCAGCTTAAAATAGATGGTTATAAGATGCTTTATGTAAGCCAAATGATAATATAGTTTGTGTGTATGTTCCCTGCAAATCTCATGTTGAAATTTGGTTCCCAATATTGGGTTGAGCATTAATGAGAGGTATCTGGGTAATGGGGACAAATCCCTCATTAGTGGCTTAATGCTATCCTCATGGTGATAAGTTCTTGCTTAGTTCCCAGGAGAGCTAGTCACTGAAAAGATTGACACTTCCACACACCCTCTTGTTTCCTCAAGTTATAGAGATCTACAATAAAGTATAGTGACAATACTATATTATATCCTTAAAATTTGCTAACAGTATATGTATGTATGTATATATATGTATATACACACATACAAATATATATATATATATAATGTGTTCTTACAATAATAATAATAATAATAAAGAGGTGGGAAGAAACAGTGAGATGATAGATTTTTTTTATACATACACATCTATTTGTTATTTATTTATTTATTTTATTAAATCATAGCAGTGTACATTAATGCAATCATGGAGTACAATGTACTGGTTTTATATACAATTTGAAATATTTTCATTAACCTGGTTACACAATCTTCATGGCATTTTCTTAGTTATTCTGTTAAGACATTTATATTCTACACTTAGTATTTTTAGCTGTGGTAAATACACATAACATAAAATTTGTCATCTTAATTATATTTAAGGGTACAGTTCAGTTGTTGTTTATTTTTTATTTCAAAATGTTAAGGGAGTACAAATGCTTTTCCTAGATGGATAGCTTTAGACTGCTTCAGTCAGGGCTACAAGTGTGCCCATCATCTGAATATTGTTTATTGTACCTGTTAGTAGCTTTTATCCCTTCTCCTCTTCCTCCACCCCCTTCTTGATTTCCAGTGATTTTTATTGCATTCTGTGCCATCATTAAGTCCATATTTTTAGGCAGTTCATGAGAGGTTTGTTTTTTCATTCTTGAGATATAGTCACCATCTCCATCAAAATTATTGCAAAAGACATTAATTCATTCTTATTTATACCTGACTAATATTCCATAGCATATATACATCACTTTTTTTAAATCTACACATGAATTTATGGGTACATGAGTTGATTCCATACCTTTTCAGTTGTGAATTGTACCAGAATAAACATTTGAATGCACATGTCTTTTTGGTAAAATGATTTCTCTTTCTTTGGGTAGATACCTGGTAGTGTGGCTGCTGGATAAGATGATAGGTCTACTTTTAGTTCTTTGAGAAATCTCCATACTGTTTTCTGACAGGTTGTACTAGTTTGCAGTCCCATATAGAAAATAAGTGTTCTTTTCTCTCTGCATCCACAAAGCAGTTACTGCTTTTGAACTTTTTAATAAGAGCCATTCTGAGAAAGGTAATGTAATATCTCATTGCATTTCCCTGATTATTAGTGATGCTGAGCCTTTTTTCATGTTCATTGGTAATTTGTCCATGTTTTGTGAAAATTTCGTGGTCATGTCTTTTGCCCATTTTTTAAAGTTTTTTTATTTTCCTTGCTGATTTGAGTTCTTGGATACTAGCCCCTTTATTGGATGTATAAATTGCAAATATTTTCTCCCATTCTGTAGGTTGTCTATTGGCTCTGTTGATTACTCCCTCTGACATGCAGAAGGTCTTTACTGTAATCAGGTCTGATTTATTTATTTTTGTTTTTTTAATAATTGCCTTTGGTATTTTAGTCATAAATTCTATAGGTGGGCCAATATCTAGAAGAGTTTTTCCTACATTTTATTCTACAATTTTTGTGGTATTGTGTCTTACCTTTAAGTCTTTTATTGACCTTAAATTAATTAACGTAAGTGGGGAAAAACAGGGAACCTGTTTCACTCTTCTGCGTTTAGGTATCCAGTTTTCCAGCACCATTTACTGAACAGGAGTATATTTTTTCCCCTGAGTCTATGCTGCTGTCTGTTTTGTCAACCATTGGTCAGTTACAGGTAGATGGTTTTATATCTGGCTGCTCTGTTCTGTTCCATTGGTCTGTGTCTTTATCTTTGTACCCATACTAAGCTGTTTTGATTAATACTGTAGTCTTGTAATATAGTTTGAAATCTGGTAATGTTTAATGCATCCAATTTGTTTCTTTTAATTATAATTGCTTTGGCTATTTGAGCTCTTTCCTGGTTTCAAATGAAGTGAAGAATTATTATTTCCAGATCTATGAAATAGGATGTTGGTATTTTGATGGTGGTTGCATTCAAACTGTAAATCACTTTGGTCCGTATAAACCTTTACAATGTTGATTCTACCAAACAATGTTGACTACCAATCCATGAGCATAATTTATCTTTCCATTTATTTGTATCTTCAGTCATTTCTTTCCTTAATATTTCAAATTTCCCTTTAATGATCTTACACCACCTTTGTAAAATATATCCCTAAGGATTTATTTTCTTTGCAGTGATTGTGAATGATATTGAGTCTTTGACTCTCAGCTTGATTGTTATGGGTATGCAGCAATGCTACTTTCATGTGGGCAATGATTTTGTAACTTAAAATTTTGCTGAATTTATTTATCAATTTCAGGAGCCTCTTGGTGGAGTATTTTGGATTTTCAAGATAAAAGATCATTTTGTTAGAAAAAAATACCCCCTAAGTTTGACCTGCTCTTTCCCAATTTGGATGCCCTTTCTCTCTCTCTCTTGTCAGATTGCTCTAACGCTTCCAGTACTATCATGAATTGAAGTTGTGACAGTGGGCACTTTTGTTGTATTCCAGATATTAGGAAGATACTTTTAACTTTTTCCTATTCAGTATGATGTAGACTATGAGTTTATCATATATGGATTTTATAATTTTTGAGATACATTCCATTTAGGTTGAATCTGTTGAAGGTTTTTATCATGATAGGGTGCTGGATTCTGTTAACTTCTTTTCTGCATCTATCAAGATTATCATAAGATTTTTATTTTTGTTTCTGTTTATGAGATAAATTTCATTTATTGATTTATTATGTTAAACCATCCTTGTGTCCTTGGGATGAAAGCCATGGTGCATTATTTTTTTGATCAACAGGTCAAAAACATATTGTTTGCTTCCATTTTATTGAGGATTTTTGCATATTTTATGCATATTCATAAGGGATTTTTGTCTGTGGCTTTTTGATGTTGTTGTTGTTGTAATTCTTGTGTTTTTTTCCTGGCTTTGGTGTTATGGTGATACGGCTTCATGAATGAGTTGGTGGGGGGAGTCCCTCCTTCTTGATATTTGGAAATATTTTTTTCAATATTGGTACCAGCTCTTCTTTGTAGGTCTAGTAGAATCTGCTTTTGAATCTGGTCTGGGGCTTTTTGTTGTTACAAGATTTTTCATTACTGCTTTGATTTTGTAGTTCATTATTGCCCTATCCAATTCTATTTCTCCCTGATGGAGTCTTTAAAGGTTATGTGTTTCCAGACATTGATTTATTTCCTCTACAATTTCTAGTCCTACGTGTGTAGAGATTTTCATAGCATTCATGGATGATGTTTTGTATTTCAGGGCTATCGGTTGTAATATCTCTTTTTTCATTTCTGATGGAGCCTATTTGGGTTTTTTATCTTCTATTCCTTGTTAATATAGCAAGAGGCCTATCAATTTTGTTTATTTTTACAAGAACACAACTTTTTGTTTTGATGATCTTTGTATTATGTTTTCATTTTCTATTTCATTTAGTTTTACTATGATCTTTGTTATTTGTTTTCTTTTGCTGCCTTTGGGTTTGATTTGCTCTTCCTTTTCTAGGACCTTGAGGTAAAACACCAGGTTTATGATTTTCTGTCTTTATGATGCATACATTTAAGGTTCTTAATTACTTTTCCCATTCAGAATGCTTTTGCTGGACCCCATAGAAATATTTTTTTCATCTTGCGTCCCCTTTGTTTTCCAGTTCAAGGACTCTTTTGATTTTCATTTTAATTTCATTGGTGATACAATAATCATTCAGCAAAACATTGTTTAATTTTCATGACTTTGTGTAGATTTGAGTGTTTCTCTTGGAATTGATTATTAGTTTTATTACATTGTGCTGTGAGAAGATACATGGTATGATTTCAATTTTTTTGAATTTGTTAACACATGTTTTCTGGCCTAAGATATGCTCAAATTTGGAGAATGTCCCATGTGCTGGTGAAAAGAATGTATAGATATATTCAGTAGCTTTCTGGGTAAAATGTTCTGTAAATGTCTGTAACATACATTTATTATGGAGTCCTATTTAAGGCCAGTGTTAATTTATTTTGTGCTTTGAAGATTTTCCAGGTGACAGTGGAGTTTTTATGTACCCAGCAATTACACTGCTACCATTTATTTCCTTGCTTTGCTCTAGTAGAATTCACTTTATGTATCCAGCTACATCTATGTTTGGAATTGTTCTGTCCTCTTGTCAAATTGCTCCCTTTACTATTACATAATAATCATCTTTGTCTTTCTTTACCATTGTTGATTGAAAGTCAATTTTATCTGATATGAGAATGGCTACATCTGTTCTCTTTTAGTTTCTCTTTGTGTGTATATTCTCCATCCTTCCACATTCAGCATGCACATGTCCTTGTAGTTTAAATGTGTTTATCTAGGTTGTGTTTTTTCATCCATTCAGCCAGCCTATTTGGGGTGGTGCATTTAAACCTCTAATGCTGAGTGATAAAATTGACATTTGGGATATTGTCTGTTCATCATGTTAGAATAGTACCTCATTACCATGTTTTCTCTCTCATGCTATTGTTTTATGAGTTGTATGCTGTATATTTTTTGGGTGATTTTATAGTGGTTGGTTCCTATTGGGTTGATTCATGTATAATACAGTTCTGAGTATTTTCTGCAGGGCTGGCCATAACAAAATACCTCAGCATTTGCTTGTCTGAAAAAGACTTAATTTCTTCATCAATGGTGAAGATTCATTTTTCAGGATAAAAAATTCTAAGCTGGCAGTTCTGTTTAACAAGATTGAAGATGGAGCTCCCTTCCCTTCTGGCTTGTAAGTTTTCTGCAGAGAAGTCTATAGTTACCATGACAGCTGGTAGATTTTCCTTTGTAGATTGGTTGTTTCTTTCACATAGCTGCTTGTAGAATTTTCTCCTTCATTTTGACATTGGTCAGGTGGATTACTGTGTGTCTTGGTAATGCTCTGTTTGCTCTGAGTCTTCCTGTTTTTGTGGTGCTCGATGATCTTGTATCTGAATGTCTAGATACCTATTGATAGCAGGGAAATTTTCCTTAACCGTTTGCTCAGATAGATTTTTCCATGCTTTTAGCTCTTTCTTCTTTTCCCTCAGGGATACCTATAATTCATACATTAGCTTACTTTTCAAGATTCCATATCTGTTTCAGCCTTTTTTATTCTCTTCTCTGCTTTTTGGACAGACTGGATTAGCTGAAGAGCCTTATCTTCAAGGTCTGAGTTTCTTTCTTCTCCTTGATTTAATCTGTTGTTTAAAGCTTTCTGTTTTGAAATTCCACAAATAATTCTTCCTTTTTTTTTTTTTTTTTTTTTTTTTTTTTGAAGTTTTGTTATATCTTTAGTGCCTTTTTAATTCGTTTCCTGAAATACAGTTTTGGCTTCTTTTTGTTGGTTTTCAACATTTTTTTCCAATTCAATTCATATTTGCCGTCCATATTCTGAATTCCATTTCTGTCATTTAGGCAATTTAATTGTGGTTGACATCCATTAATATCTCTCCTTTGTGATCCCGTGGTTGTGTCTATTGTTTTTTATGTTGCCAATGTTCTTTTGCTGCTTTCTTCTCATCTGATACCTCTTTTCTTGGCTTAGGAATAATTGGTACATAGAACCCCTTTTCTTTGCTTGGAACTCTCCTGCTTAATTGATGAAGGGAGGTACCTAGATGGTGCTTTTTTTTGCCACTCTGAAATATTTACTTGGTAGGGGAGGGGTTTGTGTACTAAAAGTCTAAGGTGTACATTTGTCTTATTCACCTGTGATTGTAGCAGTTCAAGCCTTGTGCTGAGTGTTGGGTTGTTCCTGAGATTATTGTAGGAAGTTCAAGTGGAGACTATGTGAGACCTTCTATATGGAGGCTGGTTGTGGGAGATACTGGGTCCAGAGTCTCCCTATGTGGATGAATTGTAGCTCTGTGAAGCTCTCTATGTGGGGATCATGGGTTCCCATACTGTAGGTGTTTGCTCATACAAGGTCCAGGTGTAATGGTGGCTTTAGGTGAAGGTTCATTGGTGAGGCATTTTACCTGGGCAGTTCTGCCCACCCTATTGTAAAGGTGGAGATTCAGGAGTGGGGTCTTGGGGTCCTGGCACAGTGCTGGAAATTGGGAATTGAGTCCTGGGCCTGGCAGGATCACAAGAGCCAGAAGGGAGGAGCCTTGGTCTGTGACCTGAGAACCTCAGAGTTGGGAGGAGCCAGAAACAGGGCTTGTGAGCAGGTTTCAATAGTAGCAACTCTGTGCAGGTGGCAACTTATTAACCTAGGGGAAGGAGTTAGGGCCACATAGTTGTCAGGCTATTGCACAGGCTCAAGGACTGGCAAATGCCAAGTCTCATGGATGTGAGTTCCAGAAGCCCAGAGACTATGGAATTCTCCCCACCCCGACCTCCAGTTTCTGCTGAAGCAGTGGCCCAAAGCTTCCCAGTTTGGAGCCTTTAGCACTTGAAGCATCTCTTTTGCTCACATCCCATTGTGGTGGAGGGGAGAAACACATGGCTTCCAGTTACAGGTTACACCTCAGAACACTGCCCACCGGGTCTGCTCCCTCCCAGCCCAAGTGGGGAAATTGTGAAGGATACTGATGCAAAGTTGAGTCTGATGCTCACCTAGTGCCCTGTATCAGAGAGCACAGGATGATGGTGTCTGCTGCAGAAACTCAGGACTGACTGCCACTGCTTTCTTGACACACCTGTTCCCTGTTGCAGGTGCAATGACTCTGCATAGACTCCAGGCAACTCCCTGGTCTGTCTGTCCATAGAGGTTTGTGTCAGTGGAGGGAGCCTCTCACAACTCCACCACAGTGCCTGTGGGGTGCGGTCAGCACCGCAGCACTCTCTTCTCCTAAGCTTCCCACAGCTCCCTCAGATCACTTTATTATATCTGCCCTTTCACCTTCTCCTTTACTCCAAATGTCCCATGTTGATTCTCTGTGATTTTGTAATGTCCCTTCTGAGAAGAGCTGTCTGTAGTTAGGCATCTGCTTGTAATTTACAGTCCTTTCCTGGAGAGTGGTGTGCTTGCAGGCTGTTTCTAGTCTGCCATCTTCCTGTTCTCTCTGATATGTTAATGACTTGATGCTGGCACTGATTGTATGAATAAGTATTTATTCCTAAACTCATCATGATGTATACATTAAATATGTACAGTTTTTTTTTATATGTCAATCATATTTAAAGAGGTTTTAAAAAGAGAAACAAAATAAGAGTTACTGAGTTTTAATATAGAATCAAATTTTTAAAAATCTACTTACATTTAAAAAACCAAAAAAAAAGAAATACTTCTCTTTCAACTACATATTTCCTTGAAGTATCATACTCTTCATATATACAAGTTAAAGCCCAACAAATTGAATATGGAAGAAGACAACCGACTTCATCAGTTTTCTAATAAGCTTGATATTAAAGAGATTAATACTACAGTTTCTAAATTGTAAAATGCAGTTATTTATCATAAGAATATTTGATTTCATATATAATGGGTTTATTATTTTATAATAAATAAAAAACATATTTTTAATTTTTTCTGTTTTGATTTCTAGTCTGACAAATATCATTAGTTAAAATCTACATAAATAATTTTTGGATTTCTTAGTAATTTTTAAGTTAAAAATTTGAGAATTGCTGGCTTACAGTGGGAAAATAAAATCCTTAATGAACCCAAGAAAGAACCAAAAAGCATTGTACATTGTACACAAAAAGCAGCCATTTAAAGCGCAGACTTGTTCTGATCATGGTATTCAGAATACACTACTTTCAGATATTTAAAATTATAGTGGAACCTCCATAGTTATCCACCTCCATACATCAACCACCTCCTTAAGTTGATTTAATTTTCAGAGACCAGACATGTACCACAGATATGTATCAGTTCAGTACATCTAGTTTTTTATATTGACCACCTCTGTATGTTTACCAGGTTGTCACAGACCCTTGGTTGGTCAACTTGCAGAGGTTCTACTATACCTTCACCAAATTTATACACACAAAAAATTGCTTTTACCTTTGAAGTTTGTGAACTAGAAATGCAAGGAAGAAATAAAACATTGTTTTGGGATGAGTTTGATAGGTAAAGGTTGACATGACTTGGGAAATCAGACAGCCTGGATTTCAAATTCTGATTCTCAGTTTCCTGGGGCTACTGGGTTGAGCCACTTGGATAATCCTGAGTTTTCTTATAAACAGACATAGCTAAGAATAATACCAACCTCAATGGGTTCTGAGACTACATAGTCAATGCATATGAAATACTTAGTACAGTGTTTGATATTCAGTAAAAATTCCCTAAGTATCATTATTAATCCTATTACGTTCCCACATTAAAAGATCTTCTGAGAGAAGAGAGATAAATGATTAACAATAATGTATGAAGGAAAAAAAGAGGAAGTCCAAATATATTCTTAGGGAATACATTAATTAGTCACTTTGACATTCATACTATTATCTCAGACATTAAGAAATTGACTAAAATGTGAAATACAGTTTATATTAAATATTTATCTGTAATTTATTTTCTAAATGAGAAAAATTATTGACAATCTGTGAAAGACATATAAATGGAACTTGCAATCATCCTGGACCAAATAAGAAAATTAATTATTTCTATTTTTACTAATGAAATCCAGTAACTAAGAGGAACTGAAACAAATGTGATTTAAAACATAAAAGGTTGTATATCTCATACTGTCAAAGTTTATCAAACCTTCTGATTTTAATAAAGCAAAATGGCATAGCTGCATCTTCACCTTAAATTATCCCTTTTGGAAAAACACATGTTCATTTTATATCAAGTAATAAAACCTAAAATTAACATTTTATTAAAGTACTTGCCAGAGATGAAAATGTTAATGTAAATAACAGAAATGCTATAAATATGAGCATTAAATACACATCTTATTGGTAGCAAAGCTTGGGAGTGTTTTCTCTTCAAGGATAAAATATTTTTCTTTAAAGGGATTCACTTTTAGTTTGTTAATTTTCTTCTACATTCTGATCCCAGTCCTAAAATTTAATTCCCAAATGTTATGATTATTAACACTTTACTGTCAATGTGGTCACAAATTCATTAAAATGACAAATTTTACATTAATAAAGGATTTATTAAATACAAAGAAGTACGGTCATTCCTTTTTCTCCTAGCAGATTACAAACTCTGCTCACACTCAAGTTCCACATTCCTCCCATTGGAACTTGCACACATGAATGGTTGGCCTTCTGGACACACAGGTTTTTCATCCCCCAAATACCCCATTTTCCCTCCGTGTTTGGTTGTGGATGCTGAACCCAGTCCTGATAGTATTTTTTTTTGTTTTTTAAATACATAGAGGTGTGTCAATGGACTACATTGTTCAAACCTGTGTTGTTCAAGAGTTGACTCTATATCCATTTTAACACCTGCTTTATTAGTAGCATACTTACGAAAATCTACATAAGCATCAAAAAACAGTGATGAAATTAAGCTGAGTAAATAAGATTGGAAGTGGGGGAACCAACTGGCCATAAAACCTGCATCTGTGTCACATAGGTAAATTTAGACACATATAGCAAGATACCTATAAAAGGATATTAGTTAAGAAAACTAATGTATGATGCCCCATGATCATACCATTGTACATAGCTATGATTTAATAAAAAAAAAAGAAATAAGTAAAAAAAAAAAAAAAAGAATAAGCTTAGAATTATGAATAGCAAAATTTTAACTATGCTTTTTTGGATGGTTATTTTTAAAATTAATATATAGGTTATGAATTAAAACATGGTTTGAAAATATATTAATTACAATTACAATCAGAAAAAAATCTACTTCTTTCAAAGCATACATGCATTTATAGAAATGTATACCTTACCTTTCAGTAAGAAATAGTAAATGTAGATTTCAAAGGTGATATTTACACAGATTGTGTTAAATAAATGATTGGTTGAACTGCTTGACAAAATGAACCAGAAAAGGCAAGGAAAGAGGGAGATAAGAGAAGGAATAAGGGATGAAAATTACCAATTAGGTCAACGTGAACCGTTCATGTGAAAGTTACACTAAAAAGTCTAAAAGCCCTGACTTTACCACTAAACAGTTCATCTATAGAATAAAAAAAATCATTGGTACTCCCTGAATCTATTGAAAATGAAAAAAAAAAAAAAAATAGGCAAAGCAAGGAAAATAACTATGAAATCATTTAACACATTAGTTATGCTAAAGTAATAGGAACTAAAAGAATAATAATTATATAAAATGAACTTTTTATGTTTGATTCTCAAGAAAGAATGTCAACATTGCTATGAGTCTGTTATGTATTTTGAAATAGAATAAAAGACTCACCAAACAAAAAGCACAAGAACCAAAATAATTATGAGAAGGCTACAGATGTCACGAATTGTTTTTCAGGCACTGATGCCTTCAGTGCCATCTGTATTATGTGTGTTTGGGTTGGTTTAAACAACTTGATGACACCTTCATAAATTGGCATTCGTGCTGAGTATGCGAATTGCATAACAAGTGAAGCAGCATATTTCTGTAAATTTTGCTGTGAAATTTGTTTTCAAATCAAGAACGTAATAAAACACGCTCTAAGTCAGCTATAGAGAAATGTGTGTCCAAAACATCTGCCTCCCAAAGCATCTGATTGGATATGCACTCAAGTAACAAATAGAATTGTGTTGGATAACTGAAAACACTCTTTTCCAGACTTCAATCATGGGAGAGTCCCCAAACAAAAAATATTGACACTTAATTATCCTTACTGGAAAAGCTGCTTTGACTGCATAATTTTCTTTTTAATAGCTGAAGCTTTTTTTACTTATAAATGTCTGGTGAAAAGTTCTTGAAAATTAGAATTTAGTACATCTTCCTGGCCTGCTTTATAATTAAAAAGGAAAACCATAACCTTCTATTTCACATGGCATGCTGTGAAAGTCCTTCAATAGTGAATGCTACAGCTTTCACTGTAGCATTCACTATTGTGTAATGGATGATATTCCATATTTTACAAAGTTTCCCTTCACATTCCCTCACTTCAAAAATACTCATGTACATTTTTAATTTTAAAATGAGTATGAATTAACAAGAAGTCAAATCATGTGTACAACTTACCAGCAAATTTCCCTTTTCATAATTTAGTTGTAATGAAATCAGTTATTATGGTAAAATAGCATTAAATATTTTACTTCCAGAATCCTTTATTCTTCTCTATATATGTTTGTTCATTGAGCACGTGTTTAACACTTACTATATGCTAGCAAAGTAGAGATAAAGAAAATGTAGTTCCTGATTTAATTAATCTCCAGAGGAAGGAAACGTGTAAAATTAATCACAGTATACCATGTAATACATGCTATGGAAAAGGCATTAACAGATGTTCTGGTGTTGATTACTACTTACCAGACCTAGGATAGAGTTAAGAGGGTGAAAGAAGTTTAAAAAGGATTTAGAGTGAGGGGTGATTTTGTTAGGAAATGAGACATGAGTGGGAGCTTATCAGATGGACCTGGCAAGAAAGAGGATTCTAGCACGGGGAGCAGCATAGTAAAAGTGATATAATAATAAGCAAAAACTGAGAGCTCTAAAAATTCCATGCTGCTTCTGTGTGACTGGATCAGAAGGCATCTTTGTGACTGAGGCTACAGATGAACTTGGAATGGCCGTCTGGAGGGGGCTGGAAGTGATGCTAAGGTATTTAGACTAGGGAGTCAGTGAAAAATGTTAGGAAGGGAGCCACATGACCATATCTGCATTTAGAAGACAATTCTGGCAGACTTGTAAAAGAAATTGGAGCTGGCTGAATGGGGAAGGAAGTTGACTGCAAAGCTGGCAACAGGGAGATAAATTAGGAATCTATTGCAGCTCCTCAGGCAGAAACTGATGAGGAGGGTGGGATTGAAAGAATGAGAAAAGACGTGAAGAATATGTACTTGATACAATGAAGGACTTCACGACTAACTGGATATGCAGGGTGAGCAAGAGGGACGGCATTGCTAAGTGTTCCATGTTTTAGATCAGTGGTCTCCAACCATTTGGGTACCAGAAATTGGTTTCACAGAAGACAATTTGTATACAGACAGGGTGGGGAAATCAGTTTGATAAGAGTCTGAGGGCAACTGATGTGTTATGGTCTCTGTGCAGTCAAACCTCTCTGCTGATGATCATCTGTGTTTGCAGCCGCTCCCCAGCACTAGTGTACCCCCCTCAGCTCCACCGCAGATCGTCAGGCATTAGAGTCTCATAAGGCACACACAGCCTACATCCTCACACCCACAGTTCACAGGAGGGTTTGCATTTCTGAGAATCTAATGCTGCTGCAGATCTGAGAGGAGGCGGAGCTCAGGAGGTAAATGGAGAGCAGCTTTCTAAACCCACATGAAGCTAAGCTCCCTTGCCAGCCACCACTCACTTCCTGCTGTGTGGCCTGGTTCCTTACTGGTCTGAGAACCACAGTTTTAGATAATGCTTCTTCACTCTATATTCTAATCCCCACTTGCAAAATCCCTACCAAATCTGTCAAAGGCAAAAGTGGCCCGAGACATTTTGGTACAGGCTGCTGCTTGTGGGTTCTTCCTTCCAGTCGGTGTGGACCATGTATGGTTGTGGGACCTCCAGCAGGCTGCTTCCAGGTCTTAGGACCTGTCTCAGGGAGGTGTTCACAGGTTGGTGCGGAACCTGCTCCATATGCAGGAACAACCACAGGTAGGCGTAAGAGCAGAGGAAGGTTCAATGTAGTCACGTTCAAAGTTCTCACAAGCTGACTTCGTAACTGTTGAATAAATTAATGACAATTCTGCTCTTGCCTGCTTTTGGATTACTTGATTCATTAAGGTTTAGAGGCCTGCAGTACCTAAATCAAATTCCTAAAATGGCAGGATGAGCAGTAAGGTAAACTGGTGTGTTCTTGTTCCTTTGAGAGTGAGTGGCTGCTACTGAGCTGCAGAACACACTTACACGGACAATCCAGCCCAGCAGGTGACTTTTCTGGTCTGGTATTGGGGTGTGTGTGCATTTGTATGTACATATAGATTTAATAATGTTTAGTTTTAGAGCAGTTTAGGTTTACAGAAAATTTGACAGTGTTTCCACATGCTGCCTTTCCTCCCCTCTGCACTGCACACTGTACAATGTCCATCTTACTAGCAACTTGCAATAAAGTGGTTCATTTTTTACAACTGTTGACTCACTATCAGCACATCATTACTAGTCCATAGTTTAAATTAGAGTGTTGGCATTACATGTTGTGTTATAATATCAAAATTCTATAGGTTTTGACAAATGTAGCTATGCACCATTATATAATGACACATATTCACTATCAGAGCATCATACAAAGTATTTTCATTGCTTGAAAATGCTCTGTGTTGCACCTACCCATTGCCTCTCTTATCAGTTCCTGACAACCATTGATTTTCCATTGTCTCCATCCTTTTGCCTTTTCCAGATTGTTGTATCCTTGGAGTTCCACAGCCTGGGCTCCTTTCACAGTGCCTTCCTCTAGCAATCTGCATTTGAGGTTCCTTCTTGCCTCCTTGTCTTTTTGCGACTGGAAGTCTAATTCATTTTTATTACTGAATAATACGCCACTGTTTTGATGCACCACAGCAAATTCTCCCTCCCTTCTGTCTGTTTCTTTTTTCATGAGACTAGAATTCTGAATTCTTTTTAGGTGAACTGTTTCAAAGTTTAAATTTTGGCAACTAATTTTAATTATTATGATAGTCAACATTCTCTGCTTGTTAAGAGACTGATTCCTTAACCACCCTCCCCCAAATGATGATTTAACTAGATTGAAGTTGGGGGTGAGATAATGAATTTGCATATCTACAGAATGCACACAAATTTGCAGATACTGCCAGTGCCCAGCACGTAATTTGAGCAACAGTAGTCCAGATAATCAAAACTAAATTTGGCCTAACTGAGCTGTTGTATAATATCAAGTCACTAAGTAATTTCATGAAGAAATTTTCCATAGCTTTAGCTGATGTGCTAAATAGACATAATGGATATGCTTTCCAAATCAGCATTTTTGTAGGAAAATATGAATAGCACAATGACCATAACAGAAAAACGACAAACTAAAGGAACATCTCAATCACGATTTTCTCCTTTTCTATTTTACATAATAGCGTTTATACTATTATTCATAATAGGCTTTCTTTTGACACCAGAATTTCTTAAAATGAATATTAATTAAATTACATGTTCTACTAGAACTTGAACAAGAATACCTTTCATCATGCTGACCCCCAAAGAGGCTCAGATTCCCATAACCAAGAGCCAGAAATTCTAATACAAAATGGGCAATGTTCTACTTCTTCTCTATGTGTGTATATTAAAACTGAGTATTGCGATCTAAAGTTGCTATTCTCATTTTTAAATATCAAAGGGATCACTAGCACTGAGTTTCTTATCCTGTTTCCTACTCCCTTAAGGAGGAGTCCATTTTTACAATTCAGGAGTTCATAAACTTGGAAGAAGGGAAAGAATATTTTTTATTTTAACTAACAGTTAACATTAACTATGAATGTAGACAGAAAGTCACGAATGCATTGCAATACTTGATACTCTGTCACTAATAAAATCACAGATATTTTCATATGCACAATTTAGTTGAAAGTATCTAGGGTAATCATCTGTGCTCATCATTACTTTGAAATTATGGTGGAAATTAGAAGTACATCAAGATATAGGTAGTATTACAGTACATATTTTTCTATTGTAAATTTATTTTTAAATATCTGGTCATTATAATGTAATATAATTATCTTATTTTACATATTTTTATATGTTGTATATTTAAAAACTTTATTCTGAGAAAGACTCCACAAGTTTAACCAGAGTTCTCAAGGAGCTTATGACATTTAAAGGTTAAGAGTCTCTGAACAGCTTAGTAAAAACATCCTTCCTGCTCCAAATTAACACTAAGGATTCCATTTAGCTTGAAGTATTCCTCCAGAATAGTGATCCCATTTAGCTTGAAATATTCCCTCCAGAATAGTTTTCAGTTCTGCACCTGACTGGCATTTTTCATGTTCAGTGTGTGTGTGTAAATTTGACTATTTAGACAATAGAAAGACTCATGTCTTTCTGCATGAAATGAATGAATCACAGTATGTTGAAAGAGTTTTGTAATGTGATCTATGTGGATTTCTTTATATTAATTTGACCACAGTATTTACCAGGAGAACAGTTGAAATCAACAGATTAGCTGTGTCACGTACAGACATGTTGACTACATAAACTGCTCCAAAAAGTGAAAAGCGATAGCTACACGTAAAATTTCTCCGATGATGAGTTAAGCTCTAATAGGCAGATGTTTGGTTTACTGATTCTTTCCAAAGACTGGAAATCCTGAATTTATAACTTCTCTAATCAAACTAACAAAATGACAGGGGCTATTATTCATTATTTTCTCAGGAAAAAATGTTAGTTATTATAAGAACTATGATAAATTCTTTTTAAATCCATGGCTTTCGATTCAAGTATATGGAGAGCAATATAGTTCTGTCAACAAGATTTCCTCATTTTCTCAAGACTGAAAATATTTCCTTATGGTAATAAATATGTTGCTAGAAAAATGGGGTAGGGCTCTATTACAGTCAACAATAAAAAAAAGAGAGATATCAAAAATGGAAACAAAAGTCACACTTCCATAATTGACTGCAAGTTTCAAAATGCTTCAGTTTTATTTCCCAATGACAAATGCAGTGAACCAAACATGAAGTATCCTATTTATCCTTACATAAAGGAAAGGAAATAAAGGTTAATAAAGTAAATCTTATAAAGTCAAATGCTCCTAAACTCATCTTGCTTTAAAACTTCCTATGACTAGAAAGAATTATTTTTAAAAAGTTGTTCATTTTTCAAATTTCACGTGTCTACTCCACTAAATACTTTCCACGGTGCACATGGAAATATATGTCAATTTAAGAAATTCTTGGATTTTTTTTCTCTAAATTTCTGATTTAATACTAACCTCTGCATCCCAGATTTCACTTGTTTCTCAGACTCTGACACAGTAGGTTGGTGTCTGCTTTCGGTATGGTTTCAAAGATGTAGAGCCCTATCGTAGTAATGTCCACAGTAGCTGAGACTGTGATTATATTACCTTAACAGCAAAACTGGTATTTGATAAAGAATTTGTGAGCATTCTGAAGAGCTATCTGGCTAACCCCACATAGACCATCCAGCCAATCAAAGAGGCTGAGACTATACAATTTTAATGCATCTTAAGTTTTCTTTGAAAAGATAATAAAGACTGCAAAGATCATAAACTGTAAACTTATTGCAATTAAATTTAATCTATCTAATTTAAATTCAAAGAACTGTTTTTTACATCAACAGACTTAGGGGGTACAAGTATTTTTGTTGTTGTAATATGGATGATTATGTGTAATCATAACACACATTATAATATGTGTAATGCCGAAGTCAGATGCTTTAGTGTACCTGATAGGTATTTTTTTTTATCCCTTGTCCCCCTCTAGCTTTTCCCCTTAATTTCCAATGTTGATTACACCACTTCATGATCATATAGCTCTTGTAAGTGAGAACATGTGACATTTTCTTTCCATTCCTGAGATACTTCACTTAGAATAAAGTCTTCCAGGTCCTTGCAGGTTGCTGCAAAAGACATTATTTCCTTCCCTTTTATAGTTGAGTGGTACTCCAGGGTGTACATAGTCCACATTTTCTTTATCCATTCACCAGTTGATGAGCACTCAGGTTGATTCCGTTATCTGTGCAATTGTGAATTGTGTGGTGTGAAACATTCAAGTGCAGATAATTTTTAACATGATGATTTATTTTCTTTTGGGTAGATACTCAGTAGTGAGATTGCTGGATCAAATGGTGCTCTACTTTTATTTCTTTGAGGACTCTCCATGTTGTTTTCTCTAGAAGTTGTAAAAATTTATTTTTCCACCAATAGCATATTAGCATTCCCTTTCCACTGCATGTCCACCAACATCTATTATTTTTCATTTATTGACAACGACCATACTGAAAGGGATAAGGTGGTATCTCACTGTGGTTTTGGTTTGCATTTCCTGCATGATTACTAAAATTAATCATTTTTTTTTATATGTATCTTGGCCATTTGTATATCTTCTTTTGAAAAAAATCTGTTCATATCTTTTGCTCACTTTCTTGATGGTTTTTGTTTGTTTTTCTTTTCCCTGATTTGTTTTAGTTCTATGGTGTATGGTTTCTTCTCACTGATTTGTTTTAGTTCTACGGTCATTTAAAATTGATCCTGAAAAATTCCTTTTCTTTGGCAAACTGAGTTAAAGATTCCATTTTTCAGGAATCCAGATTCATATTTGATATTCAAACTTAAGGTCACTAAAATTAAAACTCATTTGACTGATACTTTGTATGTGTATGTGTGTATTTCATTCTTTTATTGGCACAGGAATTATGTCTACTAAACAAAAAAAGTATTAGGATGGAAAACGATTACAAAGAATTAGTAATAAGAAACTTATAACAGAATTACCACAACCCATAATTTACCAGCACTTCCAAAATGGATTATATCATTAGTGACTCACAGCAGGCCAGAAGTACAAAACTCTCAAGTGGAAAAGTTTTGAAATAGCTGATAAAACAAGCTGTGAAACTGAGAAACATTTAGCACTATGTGTTCATACTTCACTGGTGCCTGCCTTCCTAAGACATCCAGGAGCTTCTATTTCAGAGTCAAGGAACTCAAAGTTCCTTGCATTTGCAAGCAGACAAAGCATTTTCTCTGGAGCTAACAAAACTGGGTTTATATCCTGCCTATCTCTTCTAGTTATTAATAGTATTATTTAGGCAAATCAAGCAACCACCTGAAGTTTCATATTTCTCATTTGTAAAATGGGATTTATATCTGACTTGCCAACTCATGTGATGTTTTGATATTAAAATGAGATATATTATATGAAAACTTTCCTAAATTAAAAACACAAGCTTATAGTATGAATTTCTATACATTATGTTTTGCAACACAGGAAAATGCTGCTTGTGGAGTAGGTGAGAAGAAAGTGGAACTGGGAACAAGTTCCCAGCACAGTAGGTAGTGTCAATCCCCCTCCCACTTTACCCTGCAAAGAGAATTTTGTTACTTAATAAGGAGCATTTGAGGATGAAAGACTCTCTACTTTGGGGAGGTTGGTTAGAAAACTCCTTTCAAGTCTTCTGTGTAGTTAGTTTGGACTCCAAAAGTAATTCTATACCTCAATACATTTCTTTTCATCCAAGAGAGAGAAATTCATATTGCTGAGCATCTGATAAGCCAGGAAGATACTGTGTGCTTTAAAGATGTCCTTTTGATTATTTACAAACAAAAAATTAAGAAGCCTGAGGCTGAGAAAGTTTTAGCAAATTACTGAAGGCACATGTACTACTTGGAAGATCGACTCAAGACTTCTGAATTCAAAGTTTTCTCAGCAAACCACAAAACTTATTCTCAAGTGTATATGTATTAAATCCACCTTGTTTTCTTTCTGCCATCAGTGCTGGCTATTTTCGTGTTGAAATTTTATTGTAGGGTCATTTTAATATTTATTTATTGAAGGGACTATAAAATAACACAAGAAACAGGTAATAATAGTCAGGTGCTGTTGTAATAATTTAGCATATTTATTTTTGCATATTAAGGTCATTTAATTTTCTCCGTAATTTTGAAAGTCAGACATTATTATTGTTTTCAGGTTTCGGATGATGGCAGAAGTCTGAGACTTAGTCACTTCCCTATACTGCCTCTTTAAAGGAGAATATCAAGTTAGGAAACAAGGTATAATTTATTGTTTAAACTGTGCTCTTTAGGGAGAAAGAGGGGGAGCTGTTAATAATTATTCCAGGAAGCAGGGATAGACCTGAGAAAATCACGTACATGGCCACTGTAAACAAAGTAGAGAGCAACCCAGCATCAAATCTCCTATCTCTCCCTTCCTGGACATAGTCTTCGAGGGGGATGGAGGCTAATTTTAGATGTTAACTTGACTGAATTAAGGGATACCCAAATAGCTGGGAGAGCATTTTTCTGGATATGTCTGTGAGTGTGATTTTGGAAGAGACTAACATTTGAGTCAAGGGACTGAGTAAGGAGGAGCCGCCCTCACTCAATGTGGGCAGGCACCATCCTGCTGGCTGAGGGCCCAGATGGAACAAAAAGGCAAAGGGGAGGTGAATTCTCTCTCTCTGCTGGAGCTGGAAATGCTGAGTAATATGGGCCTGTCAATTAAAAATGCGTTCTTTCTGTGGTTAAAGACTAGTTCCATGACCCAACTAAACTGACAAAAATGTTTTTTTTTGGAATTTGAATCTTGGTCTGCCTGAAATTCTCATGGAGTCCATTCCCCCAGCATCTGTGCTTCTGTTCTGGATGTACAGGGGCTCTTATAAATTCAGATATGCATGTCTTCCTTTTCCTTTGCATTTCATATATTAAAAATGCATTTACTTCTCATTTAAGTTAGTCAGAGATGACTTCTCTTCCTTGAAACCAAAGCAACATATTAGGGACACAGATCGAACCACAGGACTGCTCACGTACCATCAAAGGGTTCTTCTGAGGCCTTGCAAATCTTAAATAGATTTTGGATGTACTTTTTAGGGCAGGTTGGCACGTTAGCTTCTTATAATTACTATAACTAATTACCATGAAAGTGGTGGCTTAAAATAACACAAATTTATTCTTTCACAGCTTTGGAGGCCAGAATTCTGAAGTCAAAAGGCACAAGTCAATGTGTTCTCAGGGCAGGCTTTGAGAGAAAAACCCATTTCCTTGCTTTTTCTGGCTCGTAGAGGATAAATCAAGAAGGATCTATTAAAGCACGTAGTATCCATCTGGCATCCAGTCATTGGTTTGCATCCCTTCATTCATCTCCAAACGCATCACCCCAATTTCAGTTACAGTTGTCACATGGCCTTTTCTTTGATTCTGACAACTCTTGCAAGGACCCTTGTGATTACACTGGGCCCACAGAGATGAAAATAATCCAGAGTATTCTCTTGATCTCAATATGCTTAATCATGTCTACAGAGCCCCTGCAGGCATATAAAATAATATTACACATTCTGGGGATTAGGATACAGACATGTTTTTTTGGGGGGTGGTATCATTTAACCTACCATAGCTGGCGATTCAAAACTTAGTGAAACAGCCTAGAAATAAAGATGCAATATCATAGGAAAAAACCATCTCCTAGAAGAAAAAAGAAATTATATATATTTGTGTGTAAACATATGCATGCATGTGTGTGTACATACATTCATTTCTTCTTCTTCTCAATTTCTTCTCATGAATTTAGTGATCCAGTCATGGAGATTCCTCAATGGACATGATAGGCTAGGACATGCTGCGCTGATTCTCATCCAGGAATAAACAATTTGTTGGGAGTGCTGCCAGCAAATAGATACACTTACCAGCCCAGTTTTGAAGACTTCCTAAATTGAAGAGTTTTGCCTTTCTCAAAACCCTATTCTCTTCCAAGAGCAGCCTGTATCTGATGATTGATCAATCCAGGGTGTAGTAATATGACCCGCTTTTGCCAATCTGAGGGCAATTTGGAAGGGGAATCCCATCTTTAGAACCCTCCATAGGATTGGTTGAAGCTTCCGTTACAATGCATCAATTCAGTGGTGTGCAATAGCTGGCTAGTACCTGCTCAAAAGAGCCAAATGCATTTAAATGACTATCTACTATTTCATATGCAATGATGTCAAGTTGATAGCTTAAAATCAGCCATAGTGAGACTACAGACACCTCAGAGCCTACTTCCCAGGTGTGACAGTTAATTCTATGCATCAACCTGGCTAAGCCATAGTACCTAGATACTTGGTCAAGTGTTACTCTGGATGTTTCTATAAATGGATTTTTTAATATGAGATTAAAATGTTGTTTAGTAGACTTCAAATGAAGCAGATAAGGTGTGTGGGCTTCATCTAATCTGTTGAAGCCCACCCAGACTTTGTATGTATTTTTATTTCAAATTAATATGAGGGCACAAATTTTTAGATTATATTGTTCTTAGTTCCAAAGTAAAGTTTGAATTGTAAAAGAACCCTTCACCCAGGGAGCATGGTATACATAAAAAAAAAAAGGAATGACCTCTATTGAAGAACAGGAAATTCTGTTAGCAGATGCTCCAAACTCAAAGTCCAACATCCTCTCTTCCCTATGTCTCCTGCCTGACAACTTACCTTGAAGAGTCTGCACTTGTCAGCCTCTATAATCATGTGAGCCAACTTCTTAAAATAAATCTCTTATCTCTGACATGCTGCTCAGAAGCACTCTGCCACACAGCAGCCCTCCTCATGGTGCCCAAGCTCCAACGTGCCGCCCTGTGCCAGTCCTGCATGGGCAGCCTTCACACCCCACTGGGTCCAGGTCCTCCTGCCAAACTGCCTCTTCCTGTGCACCGAATCCCTTGCTACCAGTTTGGTACTTTAACCTGGCTGGGTGAAAGTACTTCTCCTTTGTAAATGTATTTTTTACCCCATTCCATTCAAGCTTTGACACCCTACAGGGATACCTTCTGACCCTACTCAGGTTTGGACCTGCCATGCCTGGCCACCTTCCACACGATTGCCAGGTGCCCCCTCCATCCAAGGCTGCCTTTCCACCAGGACTCTCTCCTTATCCTGCCTGGGCTCTGATGTCCATGTGATTGCCTTCTTTGTTCTCTACCAGTTCTGACACATTTCAAAACACACGGGTCTCTTTTCTTCCTTGTGAGGGTTCTGCCTTTACTTTGGCTCACGTTGCCCTCCCCTCATGATCAGTCCCACCTAAGGACTTTGGGCTAAGGTGTTAAGGAAGGGGAAGGAAAGGGGAAAAGGAAAAGCTGTTGCTTTATTTTGCTGGTTCCTGTGATGATTCCCAGTAACTCATTTAGTGAAGAGACTGCCTTTTTAAAAAACCTTTCAGATATTTAAACTAATTCCTGAAAGTTGCTTAATCATTAAAACTCAACAAGTATCAGAATTCCTCTACAACCCTTAGAACAGAATTTTAAAGCGCTATTTCTGGTCTATTGGAGAAACAGACCAATTGATTATACGAAGTATATCTTGCGTACTTTTCACTCTTCCTCAACCAGAATGTAAATCTCCAAATGGCAGAGAATATGCCTCACCATATGAGCAATCACCGTATCCTGGAACCTGGAACCTGGCACAGGTCCGAGGACCTGGTAGGGCCTAATAGTATTTATTTAGCCCATGAGATGAGTTATTTTAGACAAATCTTTCAGAATAAAAAGCTATTTTGTTCAGACATGTGAGACTTTAGGAGAAATTGTCCAGAGTACCTGACCCTAGGTCATGACACCAAAACACATTCCAACAAAGCCTAAAATAATGATGGCCTTGTATCCAGAGATCCCAAGAAAAACGTTCCTCTGCTCAGTACTCTCTTGAACTTAAAATTCATTGAAAGTCTTCTGCCACCTGTGGAGTTTGACCCACTGATTCTCTTTCTACTGGGTTCCACTAATAGCCTTTCTCATTGTGTAATTTTCTTCTCAGCTTGGAGCCCAGATCCTGGTTTAATTTCACTTTCTCCAGACAAAAACCCATAATCTGTGCATTTTGGTAACTCTTCTTTTAAAATCCCTCCTCATTTAATGGAATGATCTCAAATATCCTTTAAATTCTCTTATTATAAGAAATCAGAAGCCTATTTTGCATCTTATCCTAGTAAATTAGATTCCCACAACTCTAAATTCTCCTGGAAACTAAAGAACTGAAAGAAAACCACAAACAACAAAATGTAAACAAGCATTTAAGAATGTAATAAAATGATTAAATATTCTAATAAATGGCTCATCCTTTCTAAAGCTAATTTGTATTTTGCTGATATTATGAGGCTGTAAATTTAAGCATGCACTTATGACTGATTGGTTCATTACTAATCGCTGAAAATTGTAATAAATGTATAACGTGTGGGGGAATTAATAAAAAGAAGAAAAAGGAAAAGGAAAGGAATTTCCCTCAAAAGAAACATAACAAACAAGAAACTTCCTTCCAATTTACTGATGCTTTTTATTTTGGTAGACGGTAAAGGAGGGAAAAAAATCTCCAAATAAAAATATCAAACTTCTAATGGACACTTAAATTACGTTTTTCTGCTACTTAAAGGAAAATATTTTTATTGACATTTCTTTCATATTGACTTCAGAGAGGAAAAAAGTAGTATCCTACTATTTTCATGTGCTTTTCCCATTTTAATTGTTATTTTAATTTTTGAAATTCTTTTCAGGAAGTTTGCATACTTTCACTTGGTATCAGATTTTCACTTGAATTTCAGGTTTTTGAAAGGTGTATTTATTAATTTATTTATGATATAATTCTTAAGTCTATATAATTTGTCAAATATTTTGCTAGATATAAGGATTATAATCATGAAAAAAAAAAAAAATTCAACCCCTGTCCTCCTTAAGGTCAAGAGTCATTATAAAATAAAAAGTCATTTTTAGTTTTAATAAATAATGTAGTTGATTCTTTTTCAGACCTTTTAATTTTATGAATTCTGAGTTTGTGTGTGTGGTGTTCAAATTCAAATATCTATTCTAAAATCCAATTCTAAATTTAAATCACTATGTGAGGCTGACACATCGATGTGATTTCTTATGTTCCTTAAGAATAACTTTTCAATATTAAAATTACACAAATCACTTGAGTTGGTAAGTTAAATGAATTTTTTAACTTAACAGTTCTACATTTACTTAATAGTATTTCTTCTTCTGAGCCCCAACCCTTGGTAACTCTTCTTTTAAAATCCCTCCTCATTTAATGGAATGATCTCAAATATCCTTTAAATTCTCTTATTATAAGAAATCAGAATATCGAGTTTATTTATGTGTTTTAATGAACCTCTTATATTTTTCCTGGAAGTGCAATTATCTCATGTCTCTTACTTTTTTGTTTAGAAAAATATCATTTTTAAATCATATAAATATTTAAATATTTAAGCTATAACTCAAAATACCAGATTTAACTCATGTAATGTAAAAATGTAATGCTAGATATAATCTATGTATGTTTTAGTTACATTTAAATCATTAATTACTCAAAAGTCCTTTGGGGGCCTTTTTTATGGTTATTTCCCCCATTGCCAGGTTTGCCTTAAACATATTATAAATTTCTGGATTAGTTGATGCTTTTCAATTATCAATTCTCAATTTTTTTCTGCTTTAAAATTCTATATAATGCCTGAATTAATGCCTACTAGAAGGTTTTCTATATATGCACCATCCATAATTCAGTATGATGTAGAGGTTTTGCACAATTTGGCATGCCAAGAGGTCCAGTGATCATCAGAGTTTACATCTTAAGAAAGACCTGATTTTAATAAGAAATCTTAGACCTAGAAGAAATGTTGGATAATATTAAGGTCAACATTTATGTTTTATAAATAAAGACCTATGACCTTTGGAATGTAAATGGTGTGAAATAAGGGTCTAATTAGCTTAAGACAGAAATGTTTAGAAATGTTATATTTATCTCAATTCTGTTTTTTTTTTTCTAAATCACAGTTTAAAACAGCATATTTCTACATGCTCCCATTTAATCTCCACTGTTTCTACTAACTCCCCATTGTCAACTCATTCATCAAGATATTCATCTATATTTACTATCCCTGTTCCTCGGAGTCCTTCAGGGCTGTTACTATACAGATGCAACTCTAATTAAGCTAAAGAATAGGAAGGAACACAGAGCTGCTCCAGCTGCTGCATGTCAAATGGAAAACAGTCCTAATTATCACAGTCATCACAACCCAGTGACAAATGGACAATAGCAGTGGGATAAGTAAGAGAATACTCATGGATTTAAAGAATGTGGGCTGAGACAAAATGTTGTCTTTTTTCCTAAATGGCTTTAGAAAACTCAGCTAACTCCCGTGGACCTTCATTGCCTCATCATAAGTGATGATTCTGACATTAACTCCTCTGCTATTATGAATGTTGAATGTAATAAAATATTTAAGCAACAAGTAATAACAGGCATAATAAATGTATATATGGGATACTGTAAATATAATAAGGACAAGGTTAAAACCATTCATATATTTAAAGGTGACACCAAACTGACACTTTCATCAGTGTAATTTCATGGTGATAAAGTGAAAATGTGCCAACAAATACGCTTCGGCTGACATTTGTAAACACAGTGAGGAAGGGACTCTGTGTTACTTAACTCTGTCTCTCTAACAGTGTTTTTTGTAAGACACAAATATTGAATGTATATTTAAAAACAAATTAATATACTTTATTAGGAAGACCTTATCTCTGTCTAGCTACTATATCACCAAAAATAATGTGAAACCATGATAACTGTACAGCTGTCACCAGGTTTTGTCCGTCTGCATCTACCACACTCAGACCGTAACTGCAATATGTGTATTTCAGGTCCACCTCAAGCTTTTCAGCCTCCTGCTTTCTGGGCTGCAATTTTATGACACAGTCTATTAAGCAAACAGTTGCAGCAAATCATTTATGGTAAAATCACTCACAGCTGAATGAGCTCCCAGAGGAGCAAAACTGTTTATGAAAGGCACCAAATGTCTTTTTGAAAGTTATATTATTTTGGAATTGCATACGACACAAAAATTTAACAATAGACACTTCCCCACATATCCACATTGGAGGTTCTTCTACTGATGATAATTTCTTTGCCATTAAATTATAGCTTTATGACAATTTTTCTTGTTCCAACGTTTTTTCTTATTTTTGTTTGTTTTTATAGAGCTCTTGTGGTGATATGGAAAACTATGAAGTAAGTTGTCAAAGGAAGAAATTTACCTGATTCTGTTATGTTGCTCAGCCTTATCTTTTCCTAGAAACTAGTCCTCTTGGTTATGATAAAAGGTTATAATAAGGACATTCAAAACTTGTTTTTTCAAGTGTTATTTAGTGTTGCATCATTTTAATTATCAACGAGAGCAAACATTTAAAGGTCTAATCTGATCCCATATTCTCTGACTTCTTGGAGTAGTATTACCCATTTTTTCTTACTCCCCAGTGCCATTTTCAGCATTATTTATTCACCACCCTCTACACTTCTTTATTCAAAGTCCGCACCATCTGTCTCAGCCACCCATCTAATCATTCCTGTTGTTCTTTCTTCTCTCCACTCCCACCACAATGCCTACCAATTCTCAACTCCCTAAAATGATACCAGTATAGGATTCACACTTTTTTCTTTGTTTTCTACTCTACACTCTACTTCAATCATTTGGATGCATTTGGCACGAACTTTTAGATCCCCTAAATGCAGAAATATTCATTCTAGTTGAACACACATTCAGCATATACTACACATTCATTGGACCCTGAGTCTACGTATCTTCACTGAACCAAGTACACATTTCATAGATATTTATGCTTGCCCTTTATGATATTAATATCCTTACCATTTTCCCCTCTTTGCATGAATTTTTCAGGGTCCTCCACCACCTCAAGAAACCCAAGTAAGGAGCATAAGAAAGAGCAAAGCTTTGAAGTCAGAGAATCCTATTCCAAACCTGCTTTTGAGGTTTGTACACTGTATGATAACAGACAAATGTGAATAAGTAGAATGCAAGAAGAAAAACCCATGATAAGTAACCCAAAACTTCCAACAGAAGCTACTGGAAAGATAAGAGAACTGATACAGTGATTATGAAACTCTATCACTTAGCTCCAGCTTTTTATGGGAGCAGATTAGGAATTTGAACAGTTCATGAAGGAAAAAAATTTCAAAGGCACTGGTTACCATTTCCTACTTTGGAGGCAGAGAAGAATGATACCCCCAAGCCAAGTGACAGAGAGCCCCCAAATATTTATTATCAGAAGTAGCAGCTGCTTTAGAGATCAGCATCTAACTCTTGCACAGATATTTACTGGCTGTGAAAATATAACCTGAAATGATTCTTTGGTGCCATAATGGACTGAAATGGGACAGCAGCTTGACTAGGTTTCCCTAGGGTTTGGGGACTGGAAATCTGAAAGCATCTGAGAAGAGACCATAAGCACTGGGTGGGGAAAATAAGTCAGTGGTTGAAGACCTGTACCTTTAAATTTGGTGGGTCAAGGAGCATTGAGTTGTTAAAGGCAAGTGGACATGGAGAAGTTAGAAGTGGAGTCAGAGACGTTAGCTGAGGCCACAGCATCATGGTGAGTCTGTGCTCTATGAGGCTATGTGCTGAGGTAAGAGAGCATACGCACTATAAAATGAGAGTAATCTCATGTACTTTTAAGCCTAATGTGAGGATTGCAGAGGGGGACTACCGGTAGAGGATTTATAAACATCTAGCGTAGTCACTGGTCCCCAGTAATTTCTCAGTAAATGAAAACTAAAAGGATAGCCAATTTTAATTTTAGTAATTTTTTCATCCTCTCTTAGCTATCGCTAAACTCCAACTACTTCGATTTTTCTTGATCTTTTACAGGCATTATATTAATACTCAACCTTGTACCATTCCCAATTTCTATTTTTTCTTACACTGTTCCAGGCTAAATTGTCCTGCTAGGGGTGGGAGGAAAAATGACAAAAATGTTAATTCATCTCAAAATAAACAAACACTTATTTCATCATCTGGTTATCCCTCTGAAAACCTATAAACTCTCTCTTTATTTTTATTTTATTTTATTTTATTTTTTTTATTAAATCATAGCTTTGTACATTAATGTGATCATCAGGTACCAAACACTGGTTTTATAGACTGTTTGACACATTTTTATCACACTGGTTAACATAGCCTTCCTGGTATTTTCTTAGTTATTGTGTTATGACAAGAGGTCCATTTTTCCCAAAGCATAATTTCTCTGATAGCTGTTCAAAATGGTTATTTGTCTTTTTCATAATTTTGTCTTTTTCATCGTTTGTCTGATGACAATATCAGCAGGTTGAAAACAGGATGGAGAAAGGTTAGGGTTGTCCGTGTTCATCAAAGTCAAACTTTTCTGCCCATCACACCCATTCGTTAATTATTAAATTCACTCAATTAATATATATTGAGTACCTACAATACAAAAAATACTCTTTTAAGAACTAGGGATATAGCAGTGAGTAAAACATGCATAGAATTCTGCATTCATTGAACTTATGTTCCAGTGGGGAAAACAGAAAATAAAGAAGATAAGTGAATAAAGCACGCATTATATTAGACAGCCAGTAGCATAAAGAAGAAAAATACCGCAGAGAAAGAAGGTAGAAAGTACCATAGGTGGGTGTGACTATATATAAAGTGGCTTTAGAGAGAGAACATTTGAGCAAAGAGCTTGAAATAAAGGAGCAAACCATATAGATATTTGGAGGAAAAACCTCCCCTGTACTCTCATGCTGAGAGGCTACAAAGTGAAAAAGTCTTGAAATAGAAGTGTTCTTGGTGAGCCTAGGTGTTTACCTATGCCTAGAACAGGGAGAAATAAGCACAAACTGGTGTATTATTTAAAAGGATTTTATATTTTAATAGGATCACTGACACTGCTATATTAATTAGAGACTGAAGGATGCCAAAGAAACATCAAACAAGGAAACACAACAAGATCCACTAAGTAGGTTACTACAGTTAATTGAGGTTAAACAAATTCAGAGGTTTAACTGGCATAGTAACAGTGGAGGTGATGAGAAAAGCTAATATTTTGAATTAAAGGATGAGTCAGATATTGGCTGTAAGAAGAACTGAACAGCTAAATGACAAGTCAAGGTTTGGTCACATTGAAGACTGAAGTTTCCATTTTCTCAGATAAGTTTTGGACATGTTAAGGTTTAGTTAAGTATCAGATATTCCAGGGAGCGCATCAAGAAACAGCTGGATAATCAATTCTGGATGTCAGGGGAGGAGTCTGGGCTGGAGACTGAGATGATATTGAAAATAGAGAATACAGAAAATTATCAAGGGAATGGGCACACACAGAAAACAGGCAAACTATTAAGAATAGAGTGTAAATGTCTTACCACAACAAAGAAGTAAGCAAAGTGATGGTTATGTTAATAATTTTTGATGTATGCATTTCACATGGTTTATCAATTCAGCACATTGTACTCCATAAATGCATTAATGTACACAGTCATGATATATTAAAGAAGAAAATAAAAAGGAAAAACGGGCTCTTACCAGGGTTTTACCAGGAAGGTAAACCTACATGTGACAGGGTAGATAGAAATCAGCAAATGACAAAGGGAAAGAATGGCCAGAGAAGTAGAAGAAAATTAGGACAGTGTAGGGACTTCGAAGCTAAGTGAAAATAGTGCTTGAAAAAGGAGATGGCCATCAACTATCTCTCACAGGGTTGTTCAAATTGTGTCAAATTGTGCTAATAGGTAAAGAAATAAGAGCACTAAGAACTAACCATTAAAAGTAGCAGCACAGGGATCATTAGTGACCTTGGCAACAAAAATGCTGCTGACATTGTGAAAATTAAAGTTAACTGAAGTGAGTTTAGAGCAAAATGGCAAAGGGAAGAGTGGTTTAAAATAGTCAGTATAGCCATCTTTTTCAAGAACTTTTCTGAAGAAGAAAAATGGATATATCTGTCAAAGTGTTGTCTAGAGAAATATTTTGTTTATGTATTGGTTTTAAAGGGAGACTAATCAGCACCTTCCCAGGCTATTAAGAATAGACCTGCCTTTTGATCCTATAATTCCTCTTCTAGGTTTATACCCAGAAGACCAAAAGTCACAATATAACAAAGACATCTGTACCAGAATGTTTATTGCAGGCCAATTCATAATTGCTAAATCATGGAAGACGCCCAAGTGCCCATCGACCCACGAATGG
>CAUYPK010048120.1:0-20535 GCA_963574355.1 Loris lydekkerianus
TAATTTCATTTTTTTTTTTTTTTTTTTTTAGCTGAAAACTAAACTGCAACAAATTTGCCACAGCTAAACTTGTATTTTTAAATTATAACCAATCCCTGACACCCATATGTTTATGCCGAACTCCAAACCCCCCAACAACAAAAAAATAAGGGTGTCTGGTCTAGGCTTAAATCGAAAAATACCATATAACGCCTGGCAAATTTCTAGACTTTTCGAATTAACAAAAAAAAAAAAAAAAAAAAAAATGAAATAAGTCTAGTTCACGCCCAAGATAGGTGGGAAATTACTAATTAATTTCTTACTTCTAGTTCACTTTAAATTTCTCGCTTGGCTAACTCCCTGGGAAACAGACTGGGAGGTACCAACTGTTCCCAGATTGACTTTCATACAATACCAGGTGGGGAAAGTACTGAAACTAAGATTTATGGGGGGGAAATATTAAAACAAAGATGTATGATGTATGACTAACTAACCACAAAATTCTGCTTCTATACAATGCTTGCTTGGTACCCTAGAGCTGGGAAGCAAATCCTCCACCAGTCGAAGCTTGAGATGACCACAAGCACCAGCGAGCACCTTGATTGCAGCCTGAAGCCCAGAATCCCAGCACACAGAAACTGTGAGATGATAAATATTATTTCAAGTCCCCTCCCCACACACAAAAAATACCAGATACACCTAGACAGGCTGCGTGCCAACCAGGATGTAGAACAAACCTTAAAAACACGACCCCTTAAGTACTTGGGGCTGCTCTCAGAAACCCTATGTTGGGACACGGAGGCAGTCGCCAGCCGGCTCTTCAATGAAAGGACTCCTCTTTAAATTTAACTTGTTTGGCAGTGTGGTCTTTGTGAAACTCCTGGGCACAACAATTATGTAGATTAATATTTTTGTTGTCTGTCCTTTCATCTCGCTGCTAGAGATGCCATGTTCTAGAAACTGTCTCTTTAGCCCCACTAACCTTACCTGCCATCCCCTTTATCATGTACCTGTGCCTCTTTCCTTCTGAGAGTTTAGAGTCTCCACGCGTAACATTTTGGGATCCCCTTGCCACATTACTATCAGGGAACCCAGTTATCTAACAACATCTCCTACTATGTATCCTGGGGACAATCCCTGTGGAGCTTCTCAACCATCCTGGTGCCCTCATTCTACAAGCTCATTCCTTTTCACTTTGGTAACAGACTGTCCTCTGGGCCCTCCAAGCTCCATAGTTTCAGGGTTCATGTTTCATCTGAATATCCAGAATTATCTGAAAAATAAAATGCAAAATGCTTAGTGCCCTTCTTAATAACCTTGTAATTAGAAAGTTCTAATTTAGTACGAATAAACAATAAGAAAAGAATTCCAAATATGTAAATAGACCTTCCATCATGAACAAAAGATCAAGTACAATACCAAATATCCCATTATTCTAAAACCATTAACATTAGTAATTTAAAAATCATTATTGTTTTAAACCATTTTATTTTCTACTAATTTGTATTACAAGAAGCTTAAAAGATAACACTGAAATTTTGATCATCTTCTCTGGTGCTGGGCTTATGCATGACTGTCTTTTCTTTTACTGTATTTACTATAAAATTAGCCAAAATTTCCACTGTAAATATTAACCTTATATTAATTTTTTATTTAATTTTTTAAAATTACATCAAATATCTGTTTTTTCACTAAAATCAATACTCATGGAGTATATTATTCAAAATTCCACAAAGGTGAAATAAGTTTTGAATGTGTTTTTTCAGCATTTTGACATCAGAATTGTCCTTATTCATCCATCTGCCCGTTGTCCTTATCACAGGCTATTTCTCACAGGTCTTCCATTCAGGTCTCTATTCAGTTTTTAAATCAATTTTCCAAGTTCTTTGTAAATACAAAACATAACTAAAATGTATGCAACCATAAAATGAACTAGGAGCTCTGCTAGTTCAGGTCTTTTGTGTGTTATTTTAGCAGATGAGAAGATGAAGATCTAGGAAACCACTTTGTCTTACCAACGTGATGCAGAGTTGAGGAGTGAAGCCACAGTTTGATTGTGTGATTCCAGAACTTAATCTCTCTGCCACTCCTCCCTTCCCTGAGCTTGCTTCTCAGCACAATCTCTTGGTACTGTGAGGCTGGGATTATGGTTTACCTCAGCTTTTTTGGAATTGGATGCTGCTTTTTTTTAAACCAAACCAATTATTTTCTTACTGTTGGATGATTTAGAGATCTGCAGAGGGGGCAGGTGTGTCAATTTTTCATCGTAGTGGGAACTATTAATAAAAGAGTAGCCAAGCAGGAGGATAGAGTGAGGACACTGTATTTTTTCTGCCTTCCAATAGCCCAACCCTAAAGGGATAGTTTTGTGGGTTTTTTTTTTTTTTTTTTTCCTATACAGTCTCACTTTGTCCCTGGGTAGAGTGCTGTAGCATCATAGACCACAGCAACCTCAAACTCTTGGGCTCAAGCAATTCTCTTGCCTCAACCTCCAGAGTAGTTGGGACAACATTTTTTTGATGAACAGATGAGTGAGTGAATGAATGAAAATTAAACTTCCTAACTGGGTTTTGTCTCAATCTCGCCCTCTTCCAACCTACTGTGCATGTTAAATGGCTAATGCATTCGCCAAAGCGAATTTTATGAAATAGTACTACTCTAAGTATGGTCCTTCGATCAGCAGCTTTAGTACTTGGCAAGTACTGAAGTACTCAGTACTAAGAACTGATTAAAAAGGCATATTCTTGTCTGGGCGTGGTGGCTCACACCTGTAATCCCAGCACTTTGGGAAGCTGAGAGGGAGGATCACTTGAGCAGGAGTTTGAGGTTGCTGTGAGCTAGGATTGCAACCACTGCGCTCTAGCCTGGGTGACAGGGTGAAATTCAGTCTCAAAAAAAAAAAAAAAGAGAGTGAGAGAGATAGAGAGAAGAAAATTCTCTAGCTCCACTCCACTGCTATTCTGCTATTCATACTCTTTGGAAACAGGGGCCAAGGTACTATTATTTCATAAAGCCCTCGAGGTGATTTTTATGCACTCTTAAGTTTGGGAAGCATGAGATGACCTGAAAGGAATAGAGGGCCACATAATTAACTTCCTTTTTCCCTAGGACAAAGTTTAAACTCTTACTTAGCTTCTAAACCCTGCAAGCTCCAGCCCATGCCCACCTGCCCAGATTTCCCCATCACTAACCTCCTTTTATTTGAGTTCCAGTTTGCTCAGCTTTTAAAGTGCTTTCAGGAAATAAAGTTCTCTTCTGCTTCATTTTCCACACACACTTTTTTTTTTTTTTTTTTTTTTTTTTTTGCCTGTGACTTCTCCCCTCCTCATGGTCACTGCCTTCCCCTGGCTCTCTCTTGTTCATCATTCAAGTTGTTACATGCCCCCACGGTGTCCTGGGCAGCATTCTGAACTTACCCTTAATCCAAGACTTTGGTGTGTTTGGTGTGTGTTAATGTGTTCAATGAACAGTTAACTGGATTGCTTGCTTCAGCCACCAGACCAAAGGCTCCAGACCCTCATGGTTTGTACTTACCATTTTGTCCATAATGTATAGCCCCACATAGTCATTCATTCAAATTTGTTGAATAAATAAATGAATGTAGAACTGGGAACATATTGTTCTTTCTGATCAAAACAGTGTCATAAATGATGGTTAGAGATAGGGTCAAGGGTATATCAATTGCAGACAGATCATGTGGCAACTGAACTGTTGGGCTCATCTGGATACATAAGCACTTGGGGAATTAGCATCAATCTCAAACACATGATTTACACATTGCCTTTAAGAAGATTTCCAACTGGTAAATTTGGTACTGCCCATAATGAGAAGGAGCAATGAAAAGCAAGGGGGTGGTGGTAGGGAAACAATTCCTAAGGAAAAGACCTGTGGAAGATTTAGCAAACCACAAGCATGAGGTTTTGGAGAAAAATGGTGGAAGATCATTTAAAAGGCTAAAAACCCAGACTGGGTAGCGCCAGAGGGCGTACTGTGGAGACACACAGACGCATACAACTCGGGAGAGTTGTCGTGACTCTTATCTAGGAACAAAGAGGAAGTTACTCTGCCTGGAAGGGCCCACGTGACCCATGGCTCTGCCCTGAGTCAGAGGAGAAGCGATCACAAATGAACATTCCTGTGTTAGCTTAGCCTCCTCTTTCATGTTTCCACTCCAATAAAAGGAACCAAGGTACTTTCTCTCTTTTTTATCCCAATTTTCCCCTGCACGCAGTGAAGCAGAGGCTGCGATGCTGAGTTGCTGGAATCATGAGCTGATCAGGGGGTTCTTTGCTGCAGTACTTTTCTGAGTCATCCTTAACTGCTTCGGGTCACCAGGGATTCCCTGGTTATTTGAACTGTCAGGAAGAAATAAAATGAATGCGCGTGATGTAAGGACATCCCCTCTTGCCTTTCCTTGGCTTTTAAGTTTTTAGTTTACCAATCTTCATTTGGGCAATATCAATTCAAGTTGGATAGTAAAGAGGCAGCTCCATGTTTTGAAAAGAGCCTGAATTTTGCAGCCAACCAAAGTCTAAATTTCAGCTCTGCTGACGATTACGCGTTGTATGTGAGCTCAGGCTAGTTATGAATTTATTTGACTCTCCATGTCCTTTTCCTAGGTATAATAGAGATAAAAAATAGCATTTATCATACGTGGCAATAAGACACTGTGTGTAAAATGCATAACTCACAGTGGCCTCTAAAAAATTTATTCTCCTTCTTCTACTGCACCTTACCCTTTACGTAAAGAAATAACTATTTATTACTTGTTTATTTGTTGAGTTGACTAATATAGCATTGGGTTTAGCACCTGAATTATCAGGTCTAGGTGTTTTTATTATTATTAAACACGTTGGCTAATTAATTTATTTTATTATTTTTTATCTAAATGCAACTTAGGAAACAGTCCCATATGGTGTAGAAATCATTCTAAGCAGGAAGTGTCCAACTTGGGAAGTAGAACTTGACCTGGGAGCACAGACTGTACACCTTTAACAAATCAGATTTTGGAAAAGCTTTCCTAGAAAGGGGATTTTAAACATCTGAGAGAGGGAGAAATGAAGGTATAATATTTCAACTACACTGATTTGTTTTAGACTGTTGATTCAATATGGAACTTAGGTGAATCTTACGTTCCCCAATTGTGTTGTATGTTCAGGAATTACATGCTTCCTTTTGTCCCCAGTTGTTCTGTATAGGGGCCATAACTTGTTTCTAATTTAGTGCAGTAGACAGTATCTCAAAATCTCACCAGACATCTTACAAATACATTTATTATTTCCATGTGATTAAGTTGGATAATTATCATTTGAAAACTGCAAGAAGTTTATGCTCTCCTGATGGTGGGTCATGAATATAGTGTATATACTTGGTGATCATATTTTCTGAACCCCAAATTGGGCCAGCCGGGGCTCAGAAAACATTACTCCAAATTATTTTGAACAGAAAAAGAGTGGGAGGCTTCAGAAGCCAGATGGTCACTCTGACTTCCCCTGCCTTTCGGGTGAAGGAATTATCTGACCAATCCATCTTAGAAAGCAGGTTCTGACACCCTCTCTCCAGAGAAATTCTGCCCCACACCTGATGGAAGGGTATGCTTCATAAAGAGGCCAAGAAGGATAGGATTTGAACAGACAGGCCCTGCTAGGATTTCACCCAGACCCTCGTCTGTCACCACTGTGTCATATCCTTTTTGTCCAATCACGTTTCTGTAGGCTGTCCATTCTTTATCACTTATTTCTGGGTCTTTGGGTCTCGATTTCTGAAAGCTCCTGTGTCATGTAGAGTTTTGTTAGATAAAGTTGTGCTTTTTTTCTTGCTAACCTATTTGTTGACATAAGAGTGTCTGTATCATTACGTTTTCACCCCTATAGGCTCATGGTCTAGAAATGGAGCAACATATTGTAAATCTTCATGGTTTTGAGTAAACACTCAACTTTTAGGAAAATGCATTGACCATTCTAATGTGCAATTGGGAGCTAACCTCACTCAATGTCAGAACTGTGTGCAGTATGTGCACATGTGTGTTCATGTTCAGGTATGGTCGAATGTCTCTAGAAGGTCAGGTAAGTGGTCATGCACAACCAGCAGTGAAGGTACTGGCCTCCTTGATGTCCAGGAAGTGTTCTTCATGAACTGCATAAGGTGACATCTTCAAGGCCTGAACTTAATCCACCCTACAAAATATTTTCACCAAACCAGAGTTTGACTAAGCAAATGCTTCCACATAGAATAGAGCTTCCTGCTCCTGAGGAGGGAGGTTGGTGGGTAATTTTAGAAACCCCTTTCCCATGTGTGGTGTGCTTTAAGATGGGTTGTTCCTGAAAAGACAAGATGTGAAAACCTGGGCTCTGGGCCTGAAGGACACTGCCCCAATGCCCCTGAAGGACACTGCCCCAATGCCCAATTAGGCTAAGCCATATTTCAGAGGTAGGGAAATATTTAGTAATATGTGCTATACCTAGAAATGCATCCAGAAAGTGCTCTTTTGCAAATCAGTGGAAAACATAAAACTATTTTTAATAATATGAGACTGTATACCTCTTAGGTCTTTAAAGCTTTCAAATTTTTTCTCTGGAAATGAGATGAAAAGCATATTTTTATTCCCTATCTAAAGATTCTCCAAAAACCCCCCAAGGATTGGCTTGGTGCCTACAGCTCAGTGGTTAGGATGCCAACCATGTCCACCCAGGCTGGTGGGTTCAAACCTGGACCAGGCCTGCTAAACAATAATGACGACAACAACAACAACAAAATAGCCAGGTGTTGTGATAGGTGCCTGTAGTCCCAGCTACTTGGGAGGCTGAGAGAAGAGAATCACAGAAGCCCAAGAATTTGAGGTCACTGTGACCTGTGATGCAACAGCACTCTACCGAGACCAACATCGTAAGACTTAGTCTCAAAAAAAAAAAAAGAAAAGAAAAGAAAAAGAAAAGACCCAAGTATTAAAAATCATGTCAAATTAGAAGTTTGACATTGATCCAGAAGCTTCAAATCTTAAAAACAAAAACTCTCAATTAGAATTCAATGTCTCTCTCTCTCTTCTAACACTTTGATACTCTGAGTTTTCAACAGTCCAGCTGCTTGGAGCTTCTCTTTTTCTCATACAGATTATAAGCTCCTAACAATCAAGGACTTTATTTTACTCATTTTAAAAATAACATTTTACTGAGACCAGCTTGTTGTGATCATATGGCAGAAATGTAAAAAATAGTCAATAATATTAATTGAACATATTGTAATATGGTAAAACCATTTGGGGATGTAGAGATTTGAGTCTACAGCCATCCTATTTTAATTATGTTCCATCAAGATCCTGGAGTTTGGTCACTGAGTCGAGTGAATAACAAAGGATCATTATGTTCGTGTACTGCAAGTTATGGGAAAGATCATAAATTATCTTGATGACTCATTTCCTCTGTCACTCTAGGACTCCCAATGTTGGAAGTCCTAGACTATATTGTTGCTTTTCTTTAAACTTGTGAGATAAATGGGTGGAAAAAGTCTGAAGTTGTTCAATAAGTGTAACTTAATGCTTATGTAAAACTTAAAACTATGTTACATGTATAACAACGTTAATAACCAGTTGATCCCAAAGACCAAACTTAAAGCAGACTCAGTTTTCTTAGTGCCATTTTGTAGAGGAGTGGCTTGTGACCCCAGGAGGTTGTTGGTTTCATCTTCAGTTGTGCAGAATATTTCCCATACATATGCTCAGTAGTCCACCCTATGGAACAAAGGCCCCCTGTCCCAAAGGCCCCCTGTCCCTAAGGCCACAATTGAGAAGAAAGTAGAAGGGAACAGTCTCTTTAATTTCTCATTGATTTCCACTAGTAGATTCTCTCAAATGCTCATCAAAACCTTAAAAGTTTGTGTCATGTCTAGATTCCTCTGTTGCTCATGCCTACACCTAATGCATCCATGAATTATTTTCATACCTTTGTTCATTCATTGGCAATAAGTGGCTTCATTTTTCTCTTTGGCTTTTTGCTTAGATGCATGTATTTTAAATGCTCTTTTAAATATTTAAGACAATCCTAAACAAGATAAATGCCAAAAAAATATTTAAGAATGATGGTCTGTAAACTTCTCTTGGAAATCTGCTTATGGATTACTGCTTTGTGGCTGCTAATTGCTTCATTTCCTTGCCTTTGTTCTCCCTCCAGAATCCTCTGGCTTCTGCTTCATGTCATTGTTCTCTCATTTTTCATGTTTTCACGTTGGCCGGGCTAATGAACTACAGCACTGTAAGTAGCAAGGATATTAATTTTGTGCAATGCTCTGCAATATACTTCACTTGATATTATATATTTATGCATAAAATTTTTCTTCCTATGTATTTTCTCCTTATTCCTCCCTTTGAAGAGAGGAAAGAGACAGCAAACTAAAGGCATTAAACTATGGCTAACTCACCACCCTGGGAAAGATTTTCTTGAGTTTTATGTCTTTCATTGCTGAAATTTTGGACATTATGTTTTTCATCAGAAAGTCTGCTTTTTATCATTCATGTGAATTTCCTGTTTTCCCTCTCCTCAGTCTCCACACCTTGCTTCTGGACTCCCCTCCACTGAAGGATTTACAGAGGGACCTGTTGTTAACAGGGCAATAACCACAGCCTCCTTCAGCTACCGCCTGTCAGCGCTCCCACCCAAGCGCCTTGTGACCTCCAGTCTCCACTGTGGATCTGTTTTCCAAAGTTCTGCATCTGTCCACAGAAGGGACAAAGGGCTGGGAGACAGAGATGCCTGTCTCAGTTTCCAAAAGGAGTGGGGAAAGTTTTAAAGAGACAAAAAAAGTGTTTGCCTTTTTTTCAGGTCACTCTTTCTGTTACGCTTTTCCCCACTCTCAGTTTTACACTTCTGCACCCACAGGAAGACCAGTGACTCGTCCGTTATGCTTCCTCCTCTGTCACCACATGGGGACATCCTCAGTTCCCAGTTACCACAGGGGACCCTTAAATCCACCTCCTGCCATGATGATTTAGCAAAAATGAAAGCAAATGAAATTTCCACATAAAGATCTCCTTGAATTTGGAAGCCAAGGAAATATTTTTTTTGCTGTTGCTACAGATAAACTGAAGAGAACCCTACTCGGAATAACCAGAGCTCTCAGAAGAATGTGCTGGAGTGTTGGATCACAAATTTCCTTTGGGGAGCTAAGTCTAAGGGTTTGAGACTGCTCTTCAGATCCTTGCCTTTGTCAAATTTAACAGCTGAGAGCTGATGTGTGAGATTTTGTAAATAAGTTCGGTATACTTCGGGGTATTAGTGTTGGCTCAACTTCTGAATTCTTTTAGCTCTGGTTCCTTGCACATTTCTCCTTTTCACTACACTTACAGACTAATTCAATAATACAACTTGATCTTATTCTGTCTGCATTTCTCTCTTTTCTTTCCTCTCTTATTCTCTCTCAAGAGGGGACTTAAGTCATTAATTAAGAAAATAGTGTGATAGAAATGCCCCTTATCACTGACAGTATTGGGGCTTAGGAAAGGATATCCAAAGTGAAGGCCTCACAAGCATCCTTAAAGCAGAGTTTCTTGCTGACCTCTCTGCCCTCCTATCTCAAAGCCTTATTTCCTCCCACCCCCCCAAGGCAAACCCTCTCCCTCAAGGCAGGTCATAGAAACAAGAACTCCTTGTCCCAAAACCAGTCATAAAGGCTAAAAATATTCTTCTAAAAATATTACACTAACAGGCTTGGCTGAGTTCCTTCCCCCAATCTATTACTATTATTATAGATTATATCCTTTTTGTCTGATTATGCTTCTCTAGAGCTGTCCATGCTTAAAAGAACACACGTGTACACATGGCTAGTTTACTTTCAGCCTTTGAGTCTTCAATCTGAAGACAGTCTCATCCAAAACTGTGATCAAATAAATTCCTTCTGGCTTTTTTCCTGTTAATCTGTCTATTGTCAATTCATTGCAGCAGACTGACACTCAAACCTTCAGAGGGAAAGTTTTAACTTCCATACAATAGTTTCCCTTCACCCACTTGTGGTAAATCTTTGTGAAGTAAAGATTAGTTAGGATGTATTTAATTAGTAAATCATTACTTTTCATCAGTGAGGACATCACTTATTTGTTAAATACCCCTGAAGGCAAACATTCTCAAACCACCAGCTGTAGCTCTCTTTAGTCTTGAAATTAAAGAGAAGATGAGTGCCTAGGAGAATCCTGTAGTAATTCAAAGTGGCTCTTTCATATATATAGGGTAGCCATAAAGTTCACATGCAATTTACTATGTTAAACTATTTCAAATTGCACGTGAACTTTATGTCCTCTCTGTATTTGCTAACCATGTTTAAAGATCAGCCAAGGATCTCACCACTTCTTCATATAAGAAATGGTGAAGAAGATTTTAAAAGATGGGATTGTCTATCAAAAATTATGATAACCTTTGGGAATTACAATCTAGATCTACCATGGAGTCTTAAATATTTCATAGACATCTGTTTATTACTGTATGGATAAGATTTTTTTTACCAGTGTTTTAGGTTTTGATTTTTCTCACCAGTTGCTTGGTTTTTCTGAAGGAAATAAATTCTTTATATCCTCTGAAAAAGCCAGAATAGGCTTTTGAATCTATAATGATTTTTCAAAAAAAAGTGTGAGGAGAAATAGGTTAAGTCTAGGATTAAAGCATGGTAATAACAGAGGCAGACTTAGAAAAGACTTTAAAAACCATGCAGACTAATGCAGACTAATGACTTTCATGTAACAACATATTCTAGGCAAAGATAAATAATCATGAGGCAAAAATGCTGAACGGTATATTCCCCTATTGGTTAGGAGGCAATAGTAGGAGATATCTGTTCAACACTATCTGACAGAATTCCGAGATTTCTTGCCATTTGAACCTTCTAGACAAACTAGATCACACTTAAAATGCCATGTCCGGATTTTAATATAATATTGTCAATATGGTCTGTCTAGAGCAGAATATAAAATGACTAATAAAGAAATTACTCCAACATTAGAGTTTTTACTAGTCAAACATATTACTAATTCTTAGTGAGCTTATGACAAACTCTCAGATTTTTTGCTCGCAAAAAGAAATCCAGCTTCCTTTATTCTCTTCCTATATAATTGATTTTTAAATCATAAATGTAAATCTTCGTACTTTTTTGCCAACAAATATTTATTAATGATTCCAGTGTCAAGATAGTTCTTTATCTTGACTTTTTTGCATTGATATTTATTGTTTTAAATATTCCTTTTAGCTTTATGTCATTTTAGGTGGAAAGGAGAAAAGAAGCCTTCCTCCTGTCATCTACATCTTCCAAATTACTGATAGAGTCTTACCAGAGGAAGGGGGAAATTTTTTTATCACTCCTCTCCAGAAAGCAATTCTCTAAAACCAGCCTATATTTTTTTTAATAAAATGTTTTTTCCATTAATTTCTGAAAATAATTCTTTATGTACACTTCAAAAGGACAATAAAATGTAGGAACATACCAGTGATGTAAACATGTCTTTCTGAATGGTTTTTAAATCATCTGTAGGCTGGGGAAAAAAAAAAAAAAGAATTCAAATAGGACCTCCTACTGCTCCGGGTTAATCAATAACCTTTGGTTTTGCAAAAAAACATCTGGTGCTATTAAGAGTGAATTGAAATACATTAGAAATGGCATTACAAGGCAATGGTAAGGCTGCAAACCAGAGGTTACCCTCTTGCTGCTTCCCTGAGCACCAGGGGCACCATTTGGTCCCTTTGAAAGCCTTTCACATCTGGCTAGTACTGAATGAGTCAACTGTCAAAGAGCGGCTGCTGGGGTACCTGGTTTCTTACGAATTAATTACACGTTCAGAACAGAGGACTTAGGGGTGTCTGGGGACCCATGGTAGAGTTCACACAGCCTCTTTTAACAAAGGAGGCTGTGTCTTACCCTACGTTTGTATTCTTAACGAGGAAGTGAGTTTGATCATGGGTCACCTTAGAAACCCCTTATTTAACAGAGCTGGTGGTGATTGCGTCAATGTTTTTCTAAATGGCATCTTGTGTGTTAGCCATAATGGAAGTTAGTTTTGTCCTATTTGGCTTTTAAACATAGTTCTTATCCCTGACTAGCCTGAGAGTCTGTAGAGAAAATGGTAACATGTGTTTCCAGGGAGTAGGCTGTGTGTGTGTGTGTGTGTGTGTGTTTAACCGCAAGAAGTGTGAGAAAGGCAGAGGTGCTCCCAAGGCAGAAGAGTGGAGGCAAACTACCAGGTTCAAAGTCAAAGACTGTGCTTGCACTGTTTTTACCTTCTGGCCAAGAATTTATGATTGAAATATTTGGAGGAGGTTTGTGCTATCTGGAGGGACAACGTTAGCTGACAGTGGAATGCTCTGATCACAGCACATCTCAGAGGTCCTACCTCAGAACCTGAGTCTCCAAAATCTAGAATTTTAAATGATTCATATTATGTTTCAGAACCTGTATCTTCGAAAACAATGACCCTTTGTTCAAGTCTCTTTCTCAAATGGATTTAAAGTAGCAAAGCCACAAAAGAAAGTCAACACTAGTAGGTTTTGAATCCTTTATGATTTGAGACAGAATTAGATAGTATTGCTTTTAAATATAAGCATCATGAGCTCTGTCTGTCTCATCTATATCTATGCTTGTACTGTGCATGAAGTTTAAAAGCACAAAGGAAAGGGACATCAAAAAATATGACCAAAGAAATAAAGTTGACTCTTGAACAACACAAGGGTTAGTGGTACCGATGCCCAGCTGAGTCGAAAATCTGAGTATAAATTTTTAACTCCCCCCAGAACTGAGCTAATAGCCTACTATTGAGTAGAAGGTTTATCAATAACATAAGCAATTGATTGATGCATGCATTTTGTATGTTACACATATTATATGCTGATTCCTATAATAAAGTAAACTAGAGAAAAAATGTTATTACAAAAATCATAAGGAAAACATGAATTTACTATTCATTAAATGGAAGAGGGGCCTCACAAAGCTCTTGACCTTGTCATCATCACCTTGAGTAGGTTGAGGAAGAGGTGGAAGAGGAGGGGGTGGTATCACTGTCTCAGAGGAGGCAGAGGAAGAAAAGCCATGTATTCAGGGAATCTGTGCATTTCAAAGATGTGTTGTTCAAGGGTAAACTGTGCATGCAACAAGCAGAGACAAATAATATATCAGCTATAAGTAGCTGGCCACATGAGGCCACTGAGTCCTGAAGGTGCTCACGACTCATCCAGCGTGTTTTAGGTGCCAAGACTAAATGAAAGAACCTTCTCCTGTCCCCACCATCAGAGAAGAGAAACATCCAAAGGCAGGGAATTGTTGGAAAGGAACAGATGGAAGACGTGAAATGCTGGAAGGAAACCTTGCACCTTGCATCTTGAAACATCTTTCTTTGGTAAAGTTAATTATACTGGCTGAGTTCTTTCTAGAAGCAAACTTGTATACAGTTTACCTAGGTATTAGGAATCACAAGGAGAGGAAAGATATTTCTCCAGACTTTGCTGCTCTGTCTATACTCTTCCTTCATGCTGAGACCAACAAAACCCTCTAACTTCTAAAGATCTTTTGTAGATTCTGTTAGCCACATATTAGTGAGAAGATCAACAACAGTATAAAACAGAAGCTCAGGGGTGGGTCTGTTTTCTGGTCTGCCTTGTGTGTGATGCTGCATTATTTGTGCAGCTGAGTAGTCAAGAGTCCACACTTGGGGAGCCCTGCCAAGGGATGGAGATGAATTAAAAGGCTTTTCCATTACCAAAGTCTAGAGTTCTAAATTGACTTGGGAGTGGAACAAATCTAAGTAACTTGAAAAAACAACAACAACAAAAAGTAATCTAAGGCAAGTGAAAGGAGTGGCTTTTATGTGTAATTACTACTTTTTAATTTTGTGTGGCTTCCAACGTAAATAAACAAATTCATTTTAGCCACTAAGCTGGTGCTGTATAGCTTAGTGTCCACTTCTCTTGGGGTCATGTTACTTCAGTTACTTAATCTGAGATTTCCCTTTGCCCAAGGATCCTAAAAGCATTCTTGGTTATACCCCAAAATCTAGTGCAACTGGCATTTTATTTTCAATTGCAGAGCAAAGTTGATCACATGAAACTGAGAAGGGAGATAGGTAAGTGTTGAGAGAATGGTATAATTTCTAAAATGGAATAAATTCTTACAAAGACAAATTTTCATTTCCAGATTGAAGCAGGTATTTAGAATAAAATGCAAGGAAGATATTTCTGGAATTTATTAGATTGGTTAAATTATAAGCTAATAAAGAATTTGTAACTAATACCTCAAAGACAAATACAGCAACAACGAAAATAAATAAATGAGACTTGATTAAATTTAAACGCTTTTGCACAGCAAAGGAAATAATCAAGAGAGTGAATAGGCAACCTACAGAATAGGAGAAGATGTTTGCAACTACACATCTGACAAAGGTCTAGTACCTAGAATCTACAAAGAAAAATCAGCAAGAAAAAAAAAAAGTGGGAAGAGATGAATAGGTTTTTGAAAGAAGACAGACAAAGGGCCAACAAACATGAAAAATTGCTCAACATCACTACTCATCAGGGAGATGCAAATTAAAACTACAATCAGATACCACTTTACCCCAATCAGAATGACCATTATCAAAAAGCTGAAAAACAATAGATGCTGGCATGGTTGCCAATAGAAAGAAACACTTAGATACTGTTGGTGGGATTGCAAATTAGAACAAACTTATGGAAAACAGTATGGAGACTCCTCAAAGAAATAAATGGAGACTTACCATTCGATCCAGCCATCCTACTGCTGGGTATCTAAAAGAAAAGAAGACATTTTTATTTAAAAAAAAACTGCACCTGAATCTTTATCACAGCACAATTCACAATTACAAAGATGTCGAATCTAGCTAAGTGCCCATCAATTCATGAGTTGACAAAGAAAACAAGGTATATCTATATGATGGAATACTACTCAGTTATAAAAGGAATTAAATAATGTCATTTGTGGCAACATAGATGGAACTGGAGACCATTATCCCAAGAGAAAATCTCAGAAATGAAAAAACTGTATGTTCTTACTAATAAGTGAGAGCTAAATGATGGGGCCACATTGGCACAAAATAATATGACAGACTTGAGAAACCAAGAAGGAGGGAGGGGAGAGTTGGGGTGATGAATAAAAAGTTTCTATTGTGTATAATGACCACAATTCTGTGATGTGCACATCAAAAGGTATCCATGTAACAAAACACTTATACCCCCTTAATATTTTGAAGTAAGAAAATTCTAAGCAAATTATTCAGAAAAATAAAGACATAAACATTAGCAAATAAATAAGTTAGTGGCAAAGCAGTTGATTGCCTTGGGGCTGCTCCATGATTCTGCAAACTGGAGGTATGTGTTGGATTTGAGTCTGAATTACTCTCCTCTTTTGGCTCCATGAGCAGTAAAACTATTTGGCATCTGTTCTAATCCAGGATTGGAAACTGCACCTTTTAACACTATTTGTATATGGTCCCTCCCTTGCTACTGTGGAAAACAACTTTGGAAGTGATGGTTCTTTATTTTATGAATTTTTCTGTGGTTTACTATAACAAAAATAATGTTAGGGTTTTAGAGGGTCAATACCTAGCACCTTTTTCTTGATTACTTGAGTTCTGAAGCAGTTGGGAAACAGATTCCAGAGTCAGACCCATGGAACTCAAAGTATCACTTTTATTACTGATGAACTGGACAACATCACTTTTTATTTGTAGCCAAAAGGGCCTGTAATTTCTTACTCCAGCATTAAACAAACACAGCAGTTTCTAACAAAGTTGGGACTCTACAGGTCTCCCCTTGAGTGGTGGGCTCCAAAAAGCCTGTGAGAGCACAAACTAAATGATGTGATGAGACAAATGGGGACCTGGAAGCCCCCTGTACCCTTTCTTTTCCCCCTTCCCAGACAGGAGGGAGGAGGGACAGCAAGAGGTCAGTGGTACCAATAATCCTCAATTCCTCCACACGGAGTTAAGATGCCTGGAGGAAAGGAGGTCCATCAGCTGTAATAATAAGCCTATTTCTATATGATTTCCCATTTCTTTTTAGAATTAGGGTTTGCAGACAGAAAATGGTATTATTGGCCAGAAAAGACTTTTGGAAGGAGAATGGAAATAGTACTTATAGAGGATTAAATATCATACTTAGTACAGCAGCCACCACTATCATAACTCATCTGAGGAATTACTGAGAACAAGACATTCTCCTGGCAAGCCTGGAAATCTCTTGGGATTTGGAAGGCAAGCCACCAAGTAACTCAGTAATCCTGGAGGAGCAAAGTTCAGTCCTGTAGTAGTAGTAAGGCTATTGTTAAACATTAAGCATTTTATGACAGTTCTTTAAAGGGTTAGTGGAGAAAAATTGCATTTACTATTTTGAAGATCATTTCCTTACCACCTTTGAAGATCATTTTCTTGAGTACATACTCTGTTGGCACTTACGAGATCATTTCCCTAGCATGCAGCCTCTGCATGTCTTTGCTTAGTAATCTTTCCGCCTATTATGTATCTCCTCAATAAAAAGACTCTGAGAGAAGTGCTCAGTGCTATCCTGCACCTATGGTTAGCCTCACCTCTTGCAGCGTGTTCTGTCAATCCATGTTTGCGTGATCATTTACGTGGTCGCAGCAGGTACTTTGTGCATATTAGGACAGATTTACCTCTTTACAAGGCCTAATTATATTTCATTTTCATATTAATTTTTCTCCCCCCCCCTAAAAATGACAGTATTTTCATTCTTATCTTGGGTCATGGCCATATTCTCTTTGTTGTTTTGATTACCTTAAACTCAATAAAAATGATTTTTAATGTTTTTTCAGAAGGTGATATGGAAATATTCAATGGCAACATATTTGGTAACATTTTCTATCTTCTTACCTAGGTTGTGAAAGCAACAGTTTGATTTTGTCTAATGTATGAGGAAGGCAGTGTGTCATAATCATGATGTTCTTTCTTCTTAAATTCAGACGTTCTGTTCATTTTTCTTATCCTCTCAATCTGAAGCATAAGGAATCCCGAATATGAAAGGATTTTTTTTCCCCTCCAAAACCAGGATTCAAATGCTAAATTGTCAACAGCTCAAGTCAAACATGGACTGGTAAGACATGAGGCTCAAGGCTGCCCATGGGTGTCCTCTGCCACCCCAGGAAGAGCAACAACAGGAAAGGAACAGCCCAGCCATCATGAGGAAGGGAAGCAGGACCAAGAGAGGTTCAGGGAGGGGGTCTAGCAACACCATCAGCATTTCTAGATCCAGCAGTCTGGAAAGGGATTAAGCAAGCTGCCTCTTTGACTCTCAAGTGACTTTTAAAAGTGAATTAATAAGTGAGTTTTATTACTTCAGGTGAAAAGGAGTTATTTTCTGTCACATGCAACCCAGAAAGTCCTGGACAATGCAGGACTTTCCCCCTTGCATATTGCTGGGACTCAGAACAGAATACCTCAGTGTATGGCTCTTTGGCATGCTACACACTTTGAGCTGAAGAACACAGGAAGGCATCAGAAGCAGGCAAGGCCTCTCTGGCTCTCCAGACCTCTCATCTCCTGCCCCTCCTTTTTCTCTAACATGGGTCACAGAAACCAGAATTCCCCTTACCCTAGGTGAGTCTAGAAACTAGAATTCCTCTCTCCCAAAGCAGGCTGTAAAACCTAGAAAGGTTATTCTCTCTCCCTTCTTCTTTGAAAACCCTTGTTCCAGAAGGGTCCTGCTCATACCTGGTCTCACTGTGTTGCAGTGGAACCTAAACAGACAGGCCTTGCTGGGTTTACCCCTGCAGTCTCGTAGGAGACTGGTAACATTAGATCATATCCTTTTGCAGTCACATTTCTATGGCTGTCCATTCTTCATTGAACCTAAGTGTAAAAATAGGCAAGTTCCTTTTAAGTGGGCAAAAGACTTGAACAGAAACTTCTCTGAAGATGACAGAAGTTTTCTCAGCATGACTGACAAAACAACAAAAACATGAAAAAATGCTCATCATCTCTAGTCATCCAGAGAAATGCAAATCAAAACCACTCTGAGATATTACCTAACTCCAGTGAGTCCACACTTGAGCCCACATCACCACGTTCCAAGTCTGCAGAAAAAGCCATGGATGTGGAGAGAAGGAACACTTACACTGTTAGTGGAACTGCAAACGAATACAGCCTTTATGGAAAGAAGTATGGAGAATTCTTAAAGAACTACAAGTTGACCTTCCATTTGATCCACAATTGCATTACTAGGTATCTACCCAGAAGACCAAAAATCATTTTACCATAAAGACATTTGCACCAGAATGTTTATTATAGCTCAATTCATACATGCCAAGTTGTGGAAGCAACCCAAAAGCTGATCAACCCATGAAGGGATTAACATAAGTAAAGATGGAAACTTTACATCTTTTGTGTTTACCTGAATGGTGTTGAAACACATTCTTCTTAGGAAAGTATCTCAAGAATGGAAAAAAAAATCCAATGTACTCAATACAAACATGAAACCAATATATAAACAACTACACACCCATGCAGAAGATAAAACACAAACATAGTCTAGCAAGTGGGAGGGGAGAGGCTAAAGAAGGGAGGGGGCAGGAGGGAGAGTAATTGGTGGAATCTCACCTCAGGTGCACAGTGTGTGGGTGTTCAGCATGCCCCCTGGGTGAAGAGCTCAACTACAACTTGAACTTTACCTTGGAATTGAAAACAATGTAACCTAAACATTTGTACCCTCATATTAATTTTGAAATTAAAAAAAATAGCAGGTTTCTCTGGTCTTTGTGTTTTCCATTTCTGAAGGCTCTTATGTCGTGTAAAACTTTGACTGAGTAAATTATCATGCTTTTCTTGTTAATCTGCCTTTTGTTCTAGGAGTGTCAGCTGTGACCCTACAATAGGACCCTTATGAGGGGACGCCTACTATATCTGAGCATAGTCTATAAAGTTTAACAAGGCTTTAGTAAAAGTTCCAAGTTAATGAAAGAGAATTACAAAACAACACAGGGATGCAAAAATGGCTCTCTACCTATAGAAGCCATCCTGCAGCACAGACTCTGGTTGATCTCAAGGAAAACCCCTGCTGGTGCCTCCAAACCAGACCTAGACTCTTCTTTGTGCAGTGACCAACTTTCTCTGATTTGGCATTTGTGAGTAACTTTCCTTCTGTCTACTTCCTGGTGAGGTCTTATTTCCTTCACCATCTGGGAACTCCCTGAACATCTTCTGTCTTCACCTGAGAAGAGCCAGAGGAGCTTCCCATCCTGAGCCTCCCTTCAGACTACCTTCAACCTACTATTTACTCACTTCCTGTCCCAAAAAGTGCTTCTTCTCAACATGACTGACAGATGTGGATGTCTGCTTCCCTCAGAGGACACCCATCCTGATACTCACCAGTGACATGCTGTGATCTCAACAACCACATTAGAATAGAAGAGCCCACATCACTAGAAGGGTTACATGTCAGTTAGCAGAGGGCATTTCTGCCTCTCATTTCCTTCACAATTATAAAGAGAAAAGTTAGCCCCTTTCTTATTACAATAAAGTCTTCATTAAATGCTTCACTCCTAGGTGAAATTTGTCATTTGAAATGACAAATTTCACCTAGGAGTACATGAAGTAGAGTAGAAAAAATAGGCAAGATTGGTAGTAAAGAAATAGAAAAAAGTGTTGAGGAATCAGAAAATTAATTTTGTTTCATCATCTTGAGCCCTATTCTAAAGTCAGAAGCTTCTGGAAGATTCTTAGAAATCTTCCATTTAAGGACATCAGAAGACACAGATCCTGCAGTTAGGAAAAAATGATATATGTCTTTTAAGTTGGAAAAAGCGCAGTTAGGATTGAATGGTAACAAACGATATCCCGGAAGGCTTCTTCTATCATAAACAGAAGATTACGACTATATACTAATCTCCCTTCTTTCTGGGTTTTCGATCTTAATTGTTTGAGCAATTGTTCAAATTAAAATAGCCACCTCCTTGAGATACTTTACTAAGAAGAATATGTTCCAGCTCCATCCATGTAAATAAGAAAAGGTATCCAATGTACTCAGCCCTACTATGAAACTAATTTATGGCTTTCATAGAAAAGCTATAACCCAGTTATAACCTAAGAATATGGAGAAGGGGGAGAGGGAAGGGAGGCAGAGGGGATGTTGGACAGAGGGAGGGTGATTGGTGGGATTATACCTGCGGTGCATCTTACAAGGGTACATGTGAAACTTAGTGAATGCAGAATATGATTGTCTTAACACAGTAACTGGGAAGAAAATACCAGGATTCATCTCTTGGTTCTCTATTCTGTTCCATACATCTACTTCTCTGTTTTTGTGCCAGTACCATGCTGTTTTGATCACTATTGATCAGTCCCAGGTCTGGTAGCATGATTCCTCCTGCTTTGTTTTTATTGCTGAGTAATGTTTTGGATATTCGAGGTTTTTTCTGATTCCATATAAAACGAAGATTGAAACTAGACCCACACCTTTCACCATTAACTAAGATAGACTCTCACTGGATAAAAGATTTAAACCTAAGACATGAAACTATAAAAATACTTGAAGAAAGTGCAGGGAAAACTCTTGAAGAAATCGGCCTGGGTGA
>CAUYPK010048121.1:0-23474 GCA_963574355.1 Loris lydekkerianus
ATATTTGCAGGTTATACCTCTGATAAAGGTTTAATAACCAGAATCCACAGAGAACTCAAACATATTAGCAAGAAAAGAACAAGTGATCCCATCTCAGGGTGGGCAAAGGACTTGAAGAGAAACTTCTCTAAAGAAGACAGATGCACAATCTACAAACACATGAAAAAAAGCCCATCATCCTTTATCATCAGAGAAATGCCTATCAAAACTTCCTTGAGATATCACCTAACCACAGTAAGAGTAGCCCACATAACAAAATCCCAAAACCAGAGATACTGGCGTGGATGTGGAGAAAAGGGAACACTTCTACACTGTTGCTGGTAATGCACACTAATACGTTCCTTCTGGAAGGATGTTTAGACAATACTTAGAGATCTAAAAATAGACCTGCCATTCAATCCTATATAATTCCTTTACTTGGTATGTACCCAGAAGACCAAAAATCACAATATAATAAAGACATCTGTACCAGAATGTTTATTGGAGCCCCATTCATAATTGCTAAGTCGTGGAAGAAGCCTAAGTGCCCATTGATCTACAAATGGATTAGCAAATTGTGGTACATGTATACCATGGAATATTATGAGAGAAATGGAAGTGGAGACTTTACCTCTTTCATGTTTACATGGATGGAGCTAGAACATATTTTTCTTAGCAAAGTATCTGAAGAATGGAAGAAAAATTATCCAAAGTACTCAGCCCTAGTATGAAGCTAATTTATAGCTTTCATATGAAGACTATAACCCAACTATAGCACAAGAATATGGGGAAAGGGCCAAGGGAGGGGAAGGAAAGGGGGAGGTTTTGGTGGAGGGAGGGTAATGGGTGGGGCCACACCTTCGGTGCATCTTAGAATGGATACAGGCGAAACCTACTAAATGCAGAATATAAATGTCTACATACAATAACTAAGAAAATGCCATGAAGGCTATGTTGAACAGTTTGATGATAATATTTCAGATTGTATATGAAAGCAGCACATTGTACCCCTTGATTGCACTAATGTACACAGCCATGATTTAATAATAATTTAAAAAAATGACAGGAGCAGCTATGTATCTTATAGATATTTTGAAAGAAATATACCCAAAATTAAGAAATAATAAACAGAATTCACTCTTCAGTATTTGGGACTAAATTATGTTGGTATTATGATAATTAAGTCTCAAGGACTGTAAATGACATATTACAAAGTAACTAAAGATGATTTCAATGACTCTCTGAGCTGGACTTGCTCTGATCCTCAGTTAACAATTTCCACAACCCTCAGATGCTTGAGATCTGTGCTGCATCTTATACAGAGTAGCAACTGTGACCCAATACCATCTTAGACCATGATTATGTTGTGTTGTCCCAAAATATTTTCTGTGCCACTGTAGATTACTCAAAATAGATGTGCTGGAGAGAATAAATACAGTAACAACATCTTTTATTAATTCTTTTTAAAAGGTAAAATAAAACCTATGGGATGTGTGGGGTGCATGTGTTTATTTCCTATGAAGCCCTTTATTTATAATTTTATTTGGAATAGTGAAGTTGAGGTCATATATTATGTTTGTGGAAATACAGTTTACTTGAAATTTTAAAAAATTATTTTTCCTGAAATGAGCAAGTTTATATTGTGCAGCAGGATTACCTTTCTTTTAGAAATAGGGTTTAGACCATAATTTTTTTTTTTTTTTTTTTTTTTTTTGAGACAGGGTCTCACTCTGCTACACTGGCTAGAGTGCCATGGTATTCTAGCTCACAACAACTTCAATCTCTTAGGCTCAAGCAATCCTGTTGCCTCAGTTTTTTGTATTTTTAGAAGCGATAGGATCTCACTCTTGATCATGCTGGTTTTGAACTCCTGAGCTCAATCCACCCACCTTAGCCTCCCAGAATGTTGGGATTACAGGCGTGAGCTGTGGCCCCAAGCCTACATCCTAATGTAATTATCATTACTATAGGACTTTTGGATGACTCTAGTTGTAAATTTGTTGAGAGGTATAAAATATGCTACCTGTGGAAAAAATATTTCATTATTTACTCATTCATTTACCTATTTAATAAATAGATATTAGACACTTTCTATTTAGCAGAAGATAGAAATAATGTGTATCTGCCACAACATAGTGAGAAAGGCCACGCCTTTACAAGGGGTTATAATGCAAAATGAGAAATGTACAATATGTTAGGAGAGCACAGAGAAGGGAATAAGTAACTTCCCCAGGTGGATGTATGTGGGAGGAGGGACATTTCAACAAAGCAAACATTTCTCTGGAAAAATGTCAATGGTTCAGAAAAGAGGGTGGATTGAAAATGTACGTAATCTAATCATATGGCAGCTGTGGATTTTAATGAAAACAACCAAAACCCCTTAGATTTTATAGGATTTTATAGTTTTAAAGCACTTTATTAATACTTCCTTATTTGATTCTTAAACAAACCAGTAAGACAGACATTATTGTTAGATGAGTGCAAGTTGATAAGCTTTTGTGCAAGTGGAATAGACCTCCGTGTGGGCCTCTGTGTGGAAGTCCAGGCTGGGCTGGAGGATGTGGCCATGACTTTCATAGGGACCAGATTGTGTGGATGTTCCCTGATATAGGGAGGAAGTTGGGATTTGAGAAGCTTCTTCACATAAAGCTAAGGAAAATGATAAATGTTAAATTACTCTCTTTTTCTTCCTACTCAATAATGAGTTAACATGTTGACTCGTGGAATCAAAACAAAAAAGTAGGTACAAGTCTACTGATACTGAGATGTGACTTTCTGACAAGTAGTGTTCTTCTTTCCCATTTATACTCTCCGCCACATTCTTGTGAAAAGAAGAATTAAGAATGGGATTGTCATCCATCTTGTTGGAGAGAGTGGATTCTTCCTAACCATGGAAAGGAAAAGTCAGATGTGAATGCATGCTATTTGTTTACCTTCACAAATATGTGACTGTGAAGAGCAGAATACTGTATAATTTTACTAATCACATGCTCTTGTATGTAAACAAAGAATACTTTAGGATAGATTTTATTTAAAGTCATCACCTTTCATAATTATTTCATTCTGCATCATAATTTGCTAATTAGGCAATGTAATTACAGGGTGAAAATCCTATAATCATATGTATTTAGGTTAATTATGTTAACCATTAATTACTGTTGAACTCCTGAAATGGTAACCTGTGCAAATGACATGCTTGTAGAGAAGCAACTCAGGTTTTAAAAATTATGCTAAATAATAAAAACAAAGAAAAGTTTAACATTATACAGATTAGGATCCTATACGAAGTTAATTAAAACAAAAAGGAATGCAGTTAACTTTTTAGTAGTTAAATAAATTTAATTAGCATTTTCTTCATATTGACTTCAAGATAACAATAGAATTATGTTTGGATGAATGTTTGGAATGTAATTTATGGCTGTCCACAGACCAAAAATAAATACTGCGGGAAGGAGCTACCTAGCATGTACACTATAGCTGAATAGTGAAATTTTCCTAATAAAAAACACAATAGAGATAAACCAAAACATTCATAAATTATATTGTCTTTGCATAAATAGACCTGAAATTACTTGCTCACTTAAAAATGTCTCCTTAATCATGTGTTCCTCGTCAGGCCAATGTATTGAGTGTCATGCTGACCATTCTAATGTGCTGAATTGTCTAGAATTCGGATTGTATGTGCCCCTGTAAAATGTGTAGTATTTGTATGCTGCGTTATAAATGTAGTAAAACTGCATTATATTTTATATTGTTTCTACTTTCATTTAGCACCATGTGCATCTATCGTGCTGCTCTAAAGGCAATTTGCCTGTTGTTTCTGATGCTGCATGCTATTCCTTGATGTGAACCCACTGCACTTTGTATGCTCAGTTCTCCAGAGATGGGCACTCACCACTACCAGCAATACTGGTATATCCTGGTATATGTGAATTCACACACACACACACACACACACACATATGTGATTATGACATCTGTTCCTTGGTGTGAGAATTTCTTTATGATAGATATTCAGGTGAGAAATAGTTAGCTAATAGTATATTACATATTCCTCTCCAGAATGCCTGCACCAGGCTAGAATTCCACCTGTATAAGGGTTTTTATATTTACACATTTTCTCCAGCACTTTGCCTTTTCCAATGTTCTAATTTAGTCAGTTAAATTTAGGATTTTTTTTTTTTTTTTTTTTTTAGACCAAATTTCTCTCTGTTACCTTGGGTAGAGTGCTGTGACATTATAGCTCACAGCAGCCTTAAACTCTTGGGCTCAAACCATGCTGTTGCCTCAGCCACCCAATTGCCCATGACAATTTGGCTAGTTTTTCTATTTTTAGTAGAGACAAGGTCTCTCTCTTGCTCAGGCTGGTCTCAAGCTCCTGAGCTAAAGCAATCCACCTGCCTCGCCCTCTCAGAGTGCTAGGATTACAGGTGTGAGCCACCAATACCGGCCTTTTTTATTTTTTTGCAAATGTTTTATATTTGGGGATAATTTTAGACTTACACAAAAGTTGCAAAGATAATACAGAAAGTTCCTATGTAATCTTCATCTACCTTCATCTAATGTTAACACAATCATGGTATATTTGCCAAAACTAAGAGATCGAAATTGGCACAATGATCTTAACTAAACTATAGATTTTATTTAGTGTTCACATTTTTCCACTCATGTTTTATTGCTATTTCAGGATTCACCCCAGAATACTACACTGCATTTAGTTAGTATGTACCCTTAGTCACCTCCTATCTGGGATAGTTGGTCTGTCTTTTCTTTTTTTTTGAGACCTTGTTCCCCTGGGTTGAATACTGTGGTGTCATAATCTTTTCTAGTTTTTCATGACCTTGTTGTTTTAAAGAGCGATGACTAGGCATTTTGTACAATGTCCTTAATTTAGGCTTCTTTGGTGTTTTCTCCCCATTTTATTTAGTTTTTGGAATTTGGGAAGACTAAACAGAGATAAGATTTCCTTCTCATCCTGTCATATCAGGGAATACATAATATTAAATGTCAACGGGACTCAATTTCTCACTGGTGACTGAGTCAAAGGGATCCCATTGTGTTAGATCGCATTTCTCCCTAGACTAACAAGTTTGGGTATGTCTTCAGATACTGGCAATCTTTCATGTTTACTCTTCCATAATTGCCTGTTTAGGTCTTTGCCCATTTTCCTTTGTGGATCTTGTGCTTTCTGATTGATACAGAGATATTTTTGTCTCATTCTAGTTATTAGCCTTTTGTCAGTGTTAGATATCACAAATAACTTCTATATTTGGTCATTCATGTAATTATTCATTAACCAGAAATTCTTATTTTTTTATGTAATCACATTATTTTACCTTTTTTATGATGTTGGCTCTTAAAAGATCACAGATATATTCTGGGCTCTTAAAGTTTTAAGAAGTCTTTTGCTCCCCTGAGATCAAAGAGATATTCTGTAATTTTTTTCTACTAAATATATATAGTTTTTTCTTTCACTTTGGTGTTTAATCTATTTGGAGTTCATATTATGTGCTGTGTGAGGTAGAAATAAAGTTTTATTTTTCTTCATATAATAAATCAGTTTCCAAAACTTCATTTTCTAAACAGTCTGTCTTTCCCCATTAATTTGTGGTGCCAATTTTATTGCAAACTAAGAGTCTTAAGGTTTCTTTCCTGTAACATTGATCTGGTGATCTGTTGCTCTGGCAAAATTACAGTAGTATTTTTCTTTCACTCTGAACTATGCTTTTGAAGTCTGGCTTAATATTTGGTAGGGCAGGTTTTGACAATCTCCTTTTGAAGGTTTCTCTTATTATCATATATATTTTTTAGTATCAATTAGTCATTTTTTAAAAATATTCAAATGCAATTTGTATTGCATTTGTTAACAGATTAATTTAGAAAAATCATTGATGCAAATATCTCTGTTTAAATGTTATTTTTTGTCCTTTTTTCCAGGTTGAAATTTTATTTATGAAAATCTTTTAGACTCTTCATCAAGCTAATTCCCTATAATTTTATGGCTTTTGTAAAAACTATTTTAAAAAATGTTTTCTAATTAGTTTTTGCCAGTAAAAGGAAACACCGTTTGTTTTCTTAAGTTATTTTAGTGCCAATCAACTCACTCTCTCCATTTTACACTTGGTTCTACACTCTCAATTTTATCCATTGATTCAAGTAATATTTATTGAGACTCTATTTTGTTCCAGGCATTCTTCTGGGGGTAGATCAGGAAACAGAATGCTGTCATGGTGGTTGCATTCTACCTCCTAAACAGAACTAGCAAACAACAAACACATCAAGTAAGTAACTGATATACTATCATGGAAGCGAAAAGTCCTACAGGAAAAAGGAACATCAGTGTAACTTGGATCAGGATTGTGGGGAACAGTTGTAATCTTACTGGAGAAATCCTGACTGGGGCAAAAGTGGTAAGAAAGAACTGGATTTGAGGTACATTTTGAAAATATCGTAATTTTTTTTTTTTTGAAGCAAGAAGCTTATATCAATCAGAATTGACTTCTCTAGTAAGAAAAGATGGCTTTTGAACAAAGACTTGAGAAAGGTGAATTAATTAGCCATTTAGATATCCAGGGAAAAATATTTCCCTAGAGGTGTCAGCCAATGCAAATACAGTGGCAGCTGCCTTGCTAATGTTAAGATGTGTGTGTATATTTTTTATATTTTATGTACATGTATACTATGTACTATGAATAACATAATACAGCATGTTACCTAGTGTTATTTGTAATAATAACTACATAGTTCCCTTCAAATTTTACGTTTTTGCCTTTCTGTGCTGAATTTTGGTGCTTACTTTCTATTAACATTGGATACTCTGCAGGCAGTTTTCTTCTTTGTTTTGACTTCCAGCAAGCTCAGGGATGATTGCTGAGAATTTTCATAATTTTTTTCTGGTGTAATAATTTCATTCATTGTCAGGCTTTCATATTATTCAACTCTCCTATTTTTAATTTTTTAAATAATTGTACTTTTTAATCTGTGATATTGTCATTTTAAATTCCTTTTGAAAATGCTGTGTGTGTGTACACACGTGTGAATTAACTAACTTATAACTCTTTGCCTTGTAATTAGTAGACATCATCTTCAACAAAATCATTGGATATTCTTTTAATGTGAAGGAGCAGGACAATAACGTAAACCCCAGAAACCGGGCTTGGAAAGGGATCAAATGCTTTGTGTGTTGCCCATTAGATCTGTTTCCTTTTTTCTTCTTACTGTGAATGACTTCCTCTGCTTTCTCAGCTCACACGCTGCAGGCAGGAGGTCTCTCTCGGGTCTTTAGGCCAATACATTTTAGGTCAAACCTCTCTCTCTTTTTCTCCCCCTTCTTTAAGAAGAACCCAAGTTGATGGGCCTAGCTTTGGTCAATATCCATAATCTCTGCTTAGGGATGTGGAGTCAACTAACTGCTAGTTCATTCACTATTCCACAGTACAAGGCTTTCCACTTCCGGAATGCTTCTAAATATTTTAGGAAAATGCCATGAAGGCCGGGCATGGTGACTAATACTTGTAATACCAGCACTCTTGGAGGCTGAGGCAGGTGGATTGCTTGAGCTTAGGCATTCGAGATGAACCTGAGCAAGAGGGAAACCCCATCTCTAAAAACTAGGCAGGCAGGGTGGTGGGCACCTATGGTCCCAGCTACTTGGGGGGCTGAGGCAAGAGAATTGCTTAAGCCTAAGAGGTTGAGGTTACTGTGAGCTGTGACGCCAGAGCACTCTACTGAGGACAACAAAGTGAGACCTTGTCTCAAAATAAATAAATAAATAAATAAATAAATGAATAAATAAATAAATAATAAAGAAGATTCCATGTTTTAAACATTGAAATAAAGATCTAAACAAGCAACAAAAACAAAATTGAAAAAAAAAAAAACCTAATGCTTCCACCTGTACGATGGCTGCTTGACACTGCAAATGGAGAGCCTTTGAAGCTCAATGAGCCCAAAAATTTACCTGATTTGAAGACATTGACATAGATGTATATACTAAATACATAGACCCATAAACGTATGTATCAGAATTTATGTTGTTTTTAAAAAATTATTTAAATAAGAATTTGATTTAAAAATTTGTCAAGCACTTGCTGTGTTCCAGAAGACAGTGTCGTAGCTTCTAGGTTCTGGGGATAAAGCAGGGAAGAAAACAATGCCATTTATGACTGTTGAGAAGTTATAGCTTCCTACCTATTTGTCTGTTTAGGTTGTAGAAAGATCAACTGACAGCTTAGCATCTCTTTACAGAAGGAGTTTAGGGTGGTGTATGTGTTTCTGCACCCTTTACACATTAATTACACGTACATGCACACATACACGTTCCTGTCTGTGTTGACATCCTCCATGAAAACAGGGCAAGCAAGAATATTGGTGAACTAACAAACATTTTGATGAACTTTCAACATTCCTGGACTCATAGAAGATGCACAATGACAAGATTATTCCTCAATTTGCATTATTCCAAAGATACATGTATTAGTACACATTAATTCATAAAAGGGAAATGATGTTAAAGCTCGATTTATGCTCATTAGTGAAAGGCGACTTCAGTCCTTGGGCCTGCTGGGCCCCTGAGACAGCCCAGATGCTGGGTCGCTCTTCAAAGCCTACAGCCCCCTCAGAGGTCAAGGCAGTGGCCTCCCCAGGCACCAGAGCCACACAGAAGACAACCCAGATGCAAACTGCTTTGGGAAGCAAGAATCTGGACTTCCTCCAGAGGAGGTATCAGAAGGGATTGCCTACCAAGGAGAGCAAGTAAGTACATAAAGTTCCAAAAGGCTTGCTGGGGGAAGATCAGGAGCAGCTCTCACACGTTTAGTTTAGGTGCTGGCCTCAACTGGGCAGGAAAGATGGTCAACTTTCTCAATGAGACTTTAATGTGTTGCTCTAGCTGACAACATGGTCACTGCATTAATATAGTCAGTAACCACATATAAGCACATATTTGATTTCTCACTTGAAGTCAAGTATGTTATAAATATTGACTATTCATTGGAGTTATAAAATCGAACATTACATTTTTAGCAAATTAATTTTAAATACTTAATATCTAAAGGTTAGTAAAGGGGAAGTCAGAGGAAGCAACAGGCCCCAATCAATGTTCCCCTCAGATCCTCCCCCAACACTGGAAAGTAATTTTTAATGTGATTGATTTATTTAGACAATCTCAAGCTTCTATTTGAAAATGATTATTAGCCTTCTTTATGAAAACTGTGGTGTTTTACAAATGTAACCTTTTTTTTTTTTTTTTTTTTTGCAATTCTGCCCATCATTCCACACATTCCACATATGAAATAAAAATGAAGGAACACACACGTGCACAGGCCTTACACCCAAAGGAAAGAAACAGGTGCACATGTAATTAGTTTGATTCAATTGGCAACCAATTTGGTGACCACATTAGACTCCCTAGATTCATTATTTATTTTCAGTTTGATATCCAGTGTAGATTAATTGAATGGATTTTTCAGTTAATTGGGTTAATAGCACTAATTTAGGCAATCACTTTATTTAGGCCCCTTACGTCTTACTCCCTGGCTTCTGAGATGGTGAGGTTGTGGCACAGAAACAAGCTTTGAATCGTACCCTTCAAACGACCCTCTGTCACCAGAAAACTCTCCTTTCCTGTCTGGTGTTAACATTATCACCTATCACTGTTCAACATGAGTTTCTTGAAGTTAATGCAATACTTTTAAAAAGAAGAAAAACTTGTAGAACAGAATATTTCCAGATTTGATTGGGATGTAATCTAACTCCTGACAATAGAACTCCTGTCTTAGGCAAGATCGAATATTTTCTTTGATGGTGATGGCATTTAATTCAGATCATTTGCTTTCTATGCCGTAGTGAATACAAAATTGAGCAATGGAGATTTGTCCTTGTAGGCTGTGGTGTGATACCAGGGATAATGGGCACACTGACAAAAGTTAATGAAGTAAAAACTCCCAGGCAAGGAGAGCTTAGGAGGTTAGGGTCCTTTTAAAAGCCAGGCTGAGGCTGTCACTCAACACCAGCAGGACTAATGGATGGACAACATACCTGAGTCAATCGGAATCTAGTCCCTAGGGAAGCAGTGAAAGGGGGAGGTAGGAATTCAGAAGTTTCTTTAATCCAAAAAATGGCACTTGCTGTCAAAGTCAATTTAATTCAAGCAGGGAAATGCTCCATCTGGTATTGTGATTTATTTCAAAAGTATGAGAACAGTGTCTTTTCTCCTATTACTCCCTGAATAGTAAGTAGGCCCTTAAGTCTCCTTTTTCAAAATTTAGTAAACACACATTAAGAGCTAGCGAGGATGCATGGATTGACTGTAGTATCTCTCTTATTTTTTTCCCTGTGAGTGAAGCAATGTTATTTCTGAAAGGTGGGTCAAAATTTTAATGAATTTTATTTCTGATGGTTTTTGAAAGAAAACTTCCAACGGAGGGGCTTTTAAAATCTCTTGCATGATAGTAGGCTATGGTTTGATTCTCTCAGTTATACACTCCCTTGTTGTCTGTTATAAATAGCCTTGAACCCCTTCCTCCAGAAAGAAGCCACTCTAGATAGATACTTCATTGCACTCAGAGTGTGAGCAAAATTGTAAGGATTTTAATCATAGCATACAGTGCCACATAGATCTTGCTGTGTTCAGTTCGCTGTTGTTTCTTATCCATTGATGTTGAATGGGGAATGTGGGGTGTTTTGATTTTTTTGTTTGTTTGGGTTTTTTTTGCAGTTTTTGGCCAGGGCTGGGTTTGAACCCGCCACCTCCGACATATGGGGCCAGCACCCTACTCCTTTTAGCCACAGGCGCTGCCGAATGTGGGGCATTTTGATGTGATCCATGTTCATCAGGATGAGCAGCAGCTGCGTTGATGTGGTTGCTGTGTGGTGGTGAGGGATGAAAGATTTAGGCTGAAAGGCTCCGCTGGTGTGTTATTTCAAATGAAGAAACAAGAGACGAGGACAGATGTCAGATTGGTGAGCACCATTTCCATCTCCATAAGGTATAATGACATACATTCAGTCTGGGCAGGAAAGGCTTCCGTCCTTCCAGCACGTGTCTATGTCAGTTTACCCCAGGCCTCTTCGCCCAGCTCTTCCCATCCAAGGTAAATATGGAGCTTCCTCTTCCCACTGCAGTTTCCCTTTTGGACCCTTTACTGACAACTGGCAAAGGTGAAGATCTTTTTAAATGGTAAGAATTGTCCCCAGATCTTTTATAGGAGGGCAACATCTTTGTCCTCCCGAGCTTCTCCTGTTAGTCTCTAGTCCTGCTTTCCCCGGAAACCAAATAAAAGGGATCCTTCAGAAATTCCTGCTTCCATCTTAATTAAGCACCCCTAGTGTCCCAGGTGAAGTTCCAGATTCAGAATCATCTTACATTGACCCTTGCTTTAGGATCAGAAGTGAACAAATAACTTAGGGACTGGCACTTAAAAAAAGAGAGAGAGAGAGAGACTTAGGAGACCTTGCTTTTAAGTTTGGAAACAGGCTGAGGGGCCACGCTTGAGGAGATCAAATCAGAGACTAATCCAAAGTGGGAGAAGATAAGTAGTGAGAAAAGATAAACAGGGATTTTGAATTCAAGAGATGAGGTGGGAAAAGGACTAAAGCCAATGATGGACGCATTCGTCTCAACCTGTCTATTGGTAAAACAGTCAAGAAATTAACAAATTATTAATGTTTTCTGGGACAAATACCATAGTGCTTTTCAAATGCACTAACCGTCCACTGAGACAAAGCCCTTCTGACACCTGCTAGTGAACTCCTCGCCTCCCCACTGAGCCCTAGGGTTCTTTCTCCTGGATCACCTGAAGACCCCTGGTTTCCTGCTAACAATAAGGAAATGAATGTCAAAGATCTTAGATTGAACCTTGTTAAAAAAAATTCTGTAATTTTGATGTCTTAAAGAAGTCAGGGGTGGTGGTTGCCGTCCTTTGGCAGGAGAGCCCTGGTTTCTTTCTTTCAGCACTGAAGTAATTCAAAGGAAAGTCTTACTTCTAATTTTGATTTTGACTATCTTCCTTTCCTCGTTATACACATTGCCTGCCTCTATTTACCCCTGCCAAGCTGAAAAAGATTTCTGAGGAAAACCAATCATCAGAATGCCCTGGCCTCAACATATTTGCATAGAAGAAAAAGAAAAAAGGGAAGGAGGGAGGGAGGAAGGAAGGAAAAGAGGAAAGAAAGAGGAAGAGAGGGAGGAAATGGGGAAGAGCAGTTGAAGAGCAGGTCCCTCATGCTGGCTGTTGAGCTAAGTACATTTAAACACATCATTCTCTTAGCATCATTGTAAGACTCCTAGGACAAGTTATCCCAATTTTACAGCAAAGACTTAGAGAAATTAAGAAAATTCCCAACATCACAAACAGTGGGACCAAAGGGAAGAGGGGGAGGACAGGGATCAGAAAGTCCTTTTGTCTGACCACGTTGTTCAAGATCAATCTTTTCCAGGAATTTTCAAAGGTGGTAGGATTATTGAAAAGCTATTATGGAAAGCTATCAGGGAAACGGAATGAAATCAAGGGCTCCCCCAGAAGTCACAAGGCAAAGAGGAAAGGTATGTGGGAAGGATTATAGGGCTCTAACATTCAGCGTGTGCAGGGGCAGGACAAGTGACTCCCGCCCAGGCACCTCACAGACAGGCCTCCCCCACACATCACACACTCACGCACACACACGCCCCTCTCTCCCTCTTTCTCTGCCAGGCATCAGTGTGCACGTCAGCTTTGAAGTGTGTGAGAACAGAGACTGTCCATCTAATGAATGTGCATGAAGAAAGGGCCTGCAGGTAAGATGGGCTACATAATTCCCAGGGTTCCTTGTTCATGAATGGTTAAGAATCTCAGGACAACCCCAGTAAGAGTAGCCCACATAACAAAATCCCAAAACCAGAAATGTTGGAGTGGATGTGGAGGAAAGGGCACACTTCTACACTGCTGGTGGGAATGCCCACTAATACGTTCCTTCTGGAAGGATGTTTGGAGAATACTTAAAGACCTAAAAATAGACCTGCCATGCTATCCTATAATTCCTTTACTAGGTTTATACCCAGAATACCAAAAGTCACAATATAACAAAGACATCTGTACCAGAATGTTTATTGCAGCCCAATTCATAATTGCTAAGTCATGGAAGAAGCCCAAGTGCCCATTGACCCACGAATGGACTAGCAAATAGTGATAACATGTATACCATGGAATACTATGCAGCCTTAAAGAAACATGGAGACTTTACCTCTTTCATGTTTACATGGATGGAGCTGGAACATATTCTTCTTAGCAAAGTATCCCAGGAATGGAAGAAAAAGTATCCAATGTACTCAGCCCTACTATGAAGCTAAATTATAGCTTTCACATGAAGGCTATAAACCAACTATACCACAGGACTTTGGGGAAAGGGCCAAGGAAGGGGAAGGGAGGGGGGAGGTTTGGGTGGAGGGAGGGTAATGGGTCGGGCCACATCTATGGTGCATATTTTTATCTATAAAAAAAATTTAAAAAAAAAATATTCACAGTAAATAAGTGGATTCCTACCTTTATTTTGTCAATTGAAAAAAGAAACTAATATTTTAATAGAAAGTACCTCACAAGTAATTGAAAGAAATGCAAATTAAAACAAAGCCATTTTTGGTTAATACATACAGCTCAAAAAATAAAACTTGTAGTAAAACAGGTATGATTTTTCTAAAAACAATTTGATCATACACATCAAGACATAACAATAAATGCTAGATAAAATATACGTGAACAAGGAAATACAATATTAATATTGATAATATTCCTTTCTTTTTTCTTTTCTTTCTTTTTTTTTTTTTTTTTTAGAGACAGAGTCTCCCTTTATCACCCTCGGTACAGTGTCATGGAGTCACAGCTCACAGCAACCTCCAACTCCTGGGCTTAGGCAATTCTCCTGCCTCAACCTCCAGAGTAGTTGGGACAACAGGCACCTGCCAGAATGCCTGGCTATTTTTTGGTTGCAGTTTGGCAGGGGCCAGGTTCGAACCCGCCACTCTCAGTATATGGGGCCGGCGCCCTACCTACTGAGCCACAGGCACCATCCAATATTGATAATATTTCTAGATAATGTGTTCTGAGTTAACTTTTACATTCCTCACATTTTCCTGTATTTGATAAATTTTATAAAATAAAAAATATTATTTTAATATTCAGAGTTAAACCCAAAAAGAAGAAAAGATAAGCAATAGTATAAGAGAAAGTACAAAGCAATTTTTAAAATGCCACAAGTAGCTGTCTGGAAAATAAACATGTCAAAAATTAAGGGGAACATGGGGCGGCTCCTGTGGCTCAAAGGAGTAGGGCACCGGCTCCATATGCTAGAGGTGATGGGTTCAAACCCAGCCCTGGCCAAAAACTGCAAAAAAAACAAAAACACAAAAAGGTAACACTCAAAGAACAGTCAAGAAAAAACTTTACGGAGGACACCCTTGAAACACAGAGTAGCTACTAAAGAAGAGATCCATATCCCCATAATTAATACACTAGAAAAAAGAATGAGAAAAAATCTTAAAGCAGAAATTCCTTAGAGCCTTTCAAGGCCCTTCATCTCACAGGCACTAAAACAGTTTATTGTTTCTAAGAGAAAAATAAATAAGGCGAACATTATTTTAGGAAAGATTAAGCAGTTTTTAAATAGGAATACATTAAGAGAGGTGGTACCTGCTTAATAGAGTAGAAGGATAGATCAGGTGGATATAGCCACAATCTATGTGTGAGAAGATAGGGAACAAAATAAGGTAACTGGACATGGATCAAGTGCAATTAAGACACAAGCTCTGATGACTTGCTGCACAAAGTCCAAGAGAAGAGACACCAATTATGACAGCAAAATTTCAAGTGGGGGTGAACAGAAGAATAGTTATGTTGTTACTTAGACTGGGAAAAATCAAGACTTGAACTTGTCTATAATGAGAACTATGAAACCCTGAGAAAAGAAATAGCTGAAGATGTTAAGAAGTGAAAAAAACATACCACGCTCATGGCTGGGAAGAATCAACACTGTTAAAATGTCCATACTACCCAAAGCCATCTACAGATTTAATGCAATCCCTATCAAAACACCAATGTCATACTTTAAAGAACTTGAAAAAATAGTACTTCGTTTTATATGGAATCAGAAAAAAACTCAAATAACCAATACGTTACTTAGAAATAAAAACAAATCAGGAGGCATCATGTTACCAGACTTCAGATTATACTATAAATCTATTGTGATCAAAACAGCATAGTACTGCACAAAAACAGAAATGTAGATATATGGAACAGAATAGAGAACCTAGAGATGAACCCAAGCACATATCATCATTTGATCTGAAGCCTAACAAAAACATACATTTGTGAAAACATTCCCTATTTAACAAATAGTGCTGGGAGAACTTGGCTAGCAACCTATAGAAGACTGAAACTGGACCCTCACCTTTTACCACTAACAAAAATTGATTCTCACTGGATAAAAGATTTAAACTTAAGACATAAAACTATAAAAACACTAGAAGAGAGTGCAGGGAAAACACTTGAAGATACTGGCCTGGTAAAATATTTTATGAGGAGGGACAACCCCCCCCCCCCCAAGCAATTGAAGCAACACCAAAAATATATTACAAGGATCTGATCAAGCTAAAAAGCTTCTGCACAGCTAAGTGCACTGCAAGTAAAAGTAGACAGCCTTCGGAATGGGAAAAGATTTTTGCAGGTTATGATTCTGACAAAGGTCTGATAACTACAATCTTCGGAGAATTCAAATTAATCAATAAGAAAAGAACAAACAACTGCTGGGCAAGAGACTTGAACAGAAACTTCTTTGAAGATGACAGGTGCATGGCCTAAAATTGTGAAAAAATGCTCATCATCTTTGATCATCAGAGAAATGCAAATCACAACCACTTTGAAATATCAACTAACTCCAGTAAGATGAGCTCTCTTGACAAAATCCCAAAACTACAGATGTTTGTGTGGATATGGAGAGAAAGGAATGCTTCTACACTGCCAATGGGATTGCACACTAATACAGCCTTCTTGGAAAGAATTATGGAGAATTCTCAAGGAAGTAAAAGTTGACCTACTATTTGATCCTACAATTCCATTACTAGGTATCTACCCAGATGAACAAAAATCATTTTACAACAAAGACATTTGCACCAGAAGTTTTGTTGTAGCCCAATTCATAATTGCCAAGTCACGGAAGCAGCCCAAATGCCCACTGATCCATGAATGGATTAACAAATTGTGGTACATGTATACCGTAGAATACTATGCATCCGTAAAAAAAGATGGAGACCTGATATCTTTTATATTTACCTAGATAGAGCTGAACATATTCTTCTTAGTGAAGTATCTCAAGAATGGAAAAAAAAGTATCCAATGTACTATTATTATGAAATCAATATATAGTCACTTACACATTTCATACAAATGATAAAACACAAATATAATCCAGAAAGAAGGGAGAAGCGGTAGAGGGGAGGAGAGGGTGGGAGGGCAAGTGGAAGGAGGGTATTGGTGGGATCTCACCTAATGTGCACAATGCAAGGGTAATTTTCAAAACAACTAAGAGTACCGTATATACTCGAGTATAAGCCGAGTTTTTTCAGCACAAAATTTGTGCTGAGTTTGGGTTTTTCGGCACAAATTTTGTGCCGAAAAAACTTGGCTTATACTCGAGTATGTACGGTATATTATAAATGTCTTACCATAATAATTGAGGTGATAGTTATGTTAATCAGTTTAAGCATTCCACACTGTATATCAAATCATCACATTGTACCCCATAAATGTATAGTTATTATTTAATAAAAATTAAGTTAAAAAATTTTTTTTAATTTTTAATTTTATCATATATTAAATATATAATATGACTGTTAATTTTCCTATGTACGGGTGACCTTTGGAAGTTCAATCTATATTTTAGGGAGGACACAATTCTGCCCTAAGTGCTACTTCTGATATTACTTTCTGGCAGTGGCTAGGACCTCACAGCTCCTTTCTGCTCACTAACTAGTAAACATTCTTTTTTGCCATACTCCCAGTAGGAACTTGTGAACTACTTTGTCCATCATTTGCTTGTGATCTTTTATCTTTCTATCAAAATACAGCTTCATTAAAGTGAACATTCCTAAATGGAAACGCTGTCATCTGTCCAGGATAGGAAGGCAGAAAATTATTATTTTTCCATAAGTCAATTCAATGCCCGGTGAAAAAAGTCTCTTTATAGCGATACTGAAGTTTTAAAAAATGTTTCAACAACTATACAGGATAATTCACTGTAAGTCTGTTGATCTCAACTAGAAACATTTGTATATCTGTCCTTTTCCTAGCTATGTATATATTTATATAAATATATATATACATATATAAATATATATATGTATTTCTGTTATAGTTACAATGGGTATGTATGTTTAATTTGGTATTTTTCCTTTCATATGACATGATTTAATGAAAAGAAAGTTGGTTTTTTTTTTTTGTTTGTTTGTTTTTTGCAGTTTTTGGCGGGGGCTGGGTTTGAACCCACCACCTCCGGCATATGGGGCCAGCAAGTGCCCTAACCTTTGAGCCACTGGCACCGCCCCTAATGAAATATTTTCTAATTTTTTAAAAAATTCAGAATATTGTAGGGGTACACACATTTTACTTATATAAATTGCTTTTGTCATTTTAAGTCAAAGTCATAAGTATGCTCTTCACCCAAAGTTATGTGTATTGATCCAGTTAGGTGTGAATTTACCCAACTCCCTCCTCCCACCTATTTGATTTCTGTTGAGTTTTACTTCCATATGTGCATGTAAGTGTTGATCAACTAGCTCCAATTTAGTATGGAGTACATGTGGTATTTATTTATTATTGTGATACTTAGCAGAATGGTGTCTAGTTCTACCCAGGTTGTTATAAAAGATACTAGATCACCGTTGTTTAATGAATGAATAGTTAATATACCACATTCTGTTAATTCACTTACGTGTCAATGAGCACTTGGGTTGTTTCCACATCTTTGCAATTATGAATTGTGCTGCTATAAACATTCAAGTGTTTTTTTTTTTTATTAAATGAAAAAGAAATAAAGAAATGTAAATGGTTTAAAAGAAAAAGACTTGAACTTGCTTTGTTGGGAGAAGATACACTGAAAAAAATGTCAGATATAAAGCAGAAATATAATAGGTTATTAGAGATATGGGAATGGAACTTAAGATAGGTCAGAGTTAGATGTATAGATGAGGAACTTCATTCCATCAATAATTATTGAGACCCTATATATTGTTCCAGGAACTAACAGACCGTAGAGGCACAGAAAGGATCAAAATCGACAAGGTCCACCTGTAGAACCATACAATCTAATGATTAGACAGTTACAACACAGTGTGATTACTGCTCTGATGGATGAAATAATAGCAGCAGCACCTAACTTAAGGGTCTGGGGTCAAACAAGACTTCTCAGAAAAGTAATTTTATACCAAGACCCAAAGAATGAGAGAACATTAGTGTGACGATGTGGATATATGTGAAGGTGGTGGTCAGAGGAAGAGCGGAGGATTTAGGTATACGTTACATGAGGAGAGAACAAAATAGGTGTTAACGATCAGAGTGTAAATGATCGTCGCCAATTAAAGGAACAAACATGTTGAGTGTATAGCGCATGGGAGAGAAATTTGTTTTTGTAAAGCAAATACACTAATATGGTTTAAAAACTCAGAAGGAACAAAGAACTATACTGTTTAAAGCCTCCTTCTTATTCCTATACCCCAGCTACCCAGTCATCCTCAGAAACCACCAATATTACTTCCTGTGTAATCTCCCAAAGAAATTTTATGCAAATATAATCAAATTTATATATTCTTTTCTTCTTTATCTGAAATGTCTGAACTAAGCACTGCAATGGATGAGTAGAGATGGAGTAACAGGACTTAGTGACTAATGACAGAGGTGGAGGAGAGGAAAGAATCAAGCTGGTGTCCAGGTTTGTGGCTTGGGCAACTGTTGATGCCATTTGGAGGTAGGGAATATAAGCAGAGGTTCAGATTATACAGGGAGAAATGAGTTCCCCTTTGTATAGATAAATTCAAAGTAAATAAATTAGAGTTGGAAGACATCTGAGAGAACAAACCCAATTTCCTTAATTTTAGTGATCAGAGCAGTGAAGACATTCAATGTTCTGGTGAAAGTCAAGTTGGTTAAGAAAGAACTGAGGCTAAAACCTAACTCCAAGTTCTCAATCTATGCACAGAAGGGCAATATAGTTAAAGTTAGAAGATCTATGAATGAGGTTGAAGGCTTGCCTCCTGGAGGATGCCCACAAATGAGAAGGAACAAGAAAAGAAAAGTTTTCAAGGAGAAATAAATGGTCAATGAGGCAGAAGAACCAAAGTATTTCAACATCAGAGAAGCCTAGGAAAACAATTTAAAGATGTCATCAACGCATCTGAGACATCAAGAAGAAAAATGGCTAGAACAATGCACTGTGAATGTGTCTCGATATAGAAATTGAATGAAGTAGGGAATGACATTAGGAACTAGGAAGGAAGGATCTTCCTCACATTGGAGACTTACCATATACAAAAGGAAGGACCTAACAGATGGTGATATTAAGATGACAGAGACAGAAAGAAAGATGCTACTAGAGGCTTCTGATGCTCCCAAGAACCATGTCAAGTAAGAGGGAAACAAATCTGCCTTACCAAAAGAAAGAGTCACTATTATAGGAGAATCCAAAATTGCTGCAAGGAATAGGTCAAGTCAGAGATAACTGAAGGTATTGAGAGTAGATGCCTAAGCCAACATTTTGTGTATGTGTGTGAGACTGAGTCTCACTATGTTGCCCTCGGTATAGTGCCATGGTGTCACAGCTCACAGCAACCTCAAACTCTTGGGCTTAAGCAATTCTCTTGCCTCAGCCTCCCAAGTAGCTGGGACTATAGGCACCCGCCACAACACCTGGCTATTTTTTTGTTGTAGTTGTCATTGTCGTTTGGCAGGCCCAGGCTGGGTTCAGACCCCACCCCCACCCCCCAGCTCTGGTGTATGTGGCTGGCACCCTAGCTGCTGAGCTATAGGCTAGGCGCTGAGCCCTAAGCCAACATTTTTAAACATCAGTAAAACAAAGTATCAACTTCCCATAATAATATGGAGCTAAACAACTATAACAGAAATATGATCATGCCGCTAAATGAATTGTCCTGGAGGAAGCAAAAACAGTTACCACTTATTCATACCTGCGTCTGAATATCATCCCCTGTGACAATGTTTCCCACAGCACGCAAAGCAGGAGAAACCACTTTATAATCATTATGCCTGCAATCATAAAAAGAAATGTTAGAGGCAACAATTTTATCCTTAGTCTCTTTTCCTTAGAGCCAAAATCCAAAAGAAATAACGTGGTAGGATTTTAGAATAGGAAAGTACCTATGGTGGTTATCAAGGAAACCTACTATCATGAGGACACAATATTTGGTAGAAGAACTGTCTTTTCCCTTATTATTCTGAATAAAAGAGGAAAAAGAAGAAACCTACAAATATTTCCTAGTAATCTTTTCTAGTAATTCCATCACCTAGATTCCAATTTTTCCCTCTCATTCTGTAATACAGGTTTCATTTCCCCTTTATTCGGTCTTCCACGGTTGCTGAGACAATGGAGAGCAAATAAATAACATTTAAGTAATACTTTTAAGTTTGATAAATAAAACCTCCCACAAAGCCCTTTTTATATGTTTCAAGACAGGTACTAAGTCCTGAATCAGGCCAAATAAGTCACCAACCTTAAATTTTCCTTAAAGGTCCTATTTTTTTCTCTTCCATTTAGTAAGAACAATCACTCTTTTCGAATGTACACCTGTTCCTTCACATTTAAGACTTGATGACTAAAACGAACTGGTTGAAATACACAATAAGTCTAGTGCAGTGGTTCAATCTTCCTAATGACCACAGCCCTTTATTACAGTTCTTGTGGGTCACAACTCACAGGTTGTGAACCACTGGTCTAGTGACTAAGGAATGCAAAACCTCTTTCCTGATGTTGAATGATCTTCTGACTCATATAGCATCACAACAGCACTACGCTACTGACCTGTATCCAGTCTGTGGCCATCTATGATGTCAGAGTTTTGTATTCCATAAATTATACTTATCTAATCCATTATACAAGTCACATTTGGGATAATGTCTTCTAGCATGTAATTTGTACTTCATTTAAATTTCATGTTGCTTGGTAATAGTGCCATTTCCCCATTATGGTATCATTCTGCTTTTTTCTTCTACAGAATTATCTTAAATTTTGATTAACACAGGCTCAATATTTATGCCAAGAGTAAATCTTCCACTCACCGGATCATCAAAGGCATCACAAAGAGATAAAAATAAATATTTGATGTCTGACACAATTCTAAGCAGCTCTAAATGAGGCAGACAGATAAGGAATGACTAGGGACAAAATGCCTTTTTAAGTCCAGTGGTTGATCTCACATCATTCACTATGAGCCTGGGAAATACATCAGAATTTTCCAAATTTTTCTGCTGAAAGACTGCTAACAGCAGAAGGGTTCTTTCTATGCCTCAAAGAAAGAGACAAAAATACATGATATCAACATAAATAACAAAAGACAGTACCACAAAGCACAGCAAGTCAATATAATGTACAGGCAATTATTATATAAGTTTTAGCACCCAGAGAACACGAGAGGTAAAAGAATAGACATGCTTTGTTAAAGATATCTTACATCAGCAGCTCCACAAGTCTCCTACATACTCCTGCATCAATGACAGCTTGAATTTTATCATTGGGTCCATCTGATAGGTATGAGAGGGCCCAGCAGGCATCAGCCAGTACATCAGTATCACTGACAAACAGCAACCAGGAAAGGACATTCAGACAGGGAGAAACCTGTAAAGAAAGATAATATTATGAAATTCAATAGAATAAAAGACAAAAGTGGTGAGATACTAAAGAAGGTACAGGCATATACTTAGCGACTTCTAGGGTGATTTATACTTTTAGAGATAAAAGTACCAAATGGCAGGACCATCTTTAGTAACCACTGTCAGTATCTTAAAAATAATTTAATAAGGTGGTCAGAGTTCAAAAAATACAATTTCAGGAGCAAAGTTTTACACACATCAATTCTTGGAGATTCCTTGTCACAACACAATCTTTGTGAACTGAAAATGTAAAGGAACTTTCATAAATACCAAAGCTAGGAAATTCTTCTGTATTTTAGATACTTTGTCATGAACAAAAAAAATGCTAAGATTTTAAGATGAATTCGGAGTCTATACATGCATTGATAAATGATTACAAATTACAACAAGAACAACTACAAAAAAAGATACAATTATATCTTTTCTCTAGGAACAGATAAAATTATAACTCTTTACATTTTTAAAAAAATTATCCTCCTTGTTTACCTCAATATTGGCTGCTACACTCTTAATTGCACTTTTTTCCTGCCAATTTCCCACAAGCATAGTCCTCACCTTTGCAAATTCTGGAGGTGGACTTTTCCCTCTACAGAGATTAGACAAAGCCCATACTGCATTCCGGGTCATGGTCAGGCGATTTTGCTTTGAAAATAACCTACAAGCATGATAGTATGAAGGTAAATCACTTAAAAGACATTAATTTTCTGATGGCATAAAATAAATACTAAATAATGCTTTTGATAAACATGTCATCAAATAGTTTTTCTTTCAAAATAAAACTTTATTCTAATATAAATAATTCAGAATTTTGGCACTGGAATAAGATACAATGCTTAAAAAAATGATCTGAAAAGTTAAAAAGTATTTAAAATGAAAAATAACACCAGGAAATTCAAAATGATTGGAATCATTTTGAAGCACTGCTTTCTTATGGATCTCCCATGTTTGTATTACTTACTACTCAAAAAACAAACAAATAAACAAACAAACAAAAGAAGAAGAAACTTACTGCAAAAGAGGGGGGAGGATATTACAGTCTAAGACATAGTCCCTGCACATGGTACTATCTCCAGCAATGTTGCCAAGAGCCCAGACTGCCTGTAAAAGAATTATTCGTTAATGACAGTTACATTGTTTAATTCACTTATAATTCTTTCAGAAAAGATGCTAGCATATCACAGTAACATTTTATAAAACAGTAATAGTTATTAACATATTAGGAAATTAACAATTAATACCCCTAATATCACTCATCAAGGAGTCAAATAAAAGAGAAAAAAATTATATTCTGAAGTGTACAATAAGGTGGCACCTGTGGCTCAAAGGGTAGGGCGCCGGCCCCATATACCAAGGGTGGCAGGTTCGAACCTGGCCCTGGCCAAACTGCAACAAAAAAATAGCCGGGCGTTCTGGCGGGCACCTGTAGTCCCAGCTACTTGGGAGGCTGAGGCAAGAGAATTGCCTAAGCCCAGGAATTGGAAGTTGCTGTGAGCTGTGATGGCACGGCAGTGTACCGGGGGCAATAAAGTGACACTCTGTTCCCCCCCCCCCCGGCCAAAAAATTATATGTATATATATATATATATATAT